>PVJX010036546.1:0-17525 GCA_004027295.1 Dolichotis patagonum
TATAATCTCTGAATTTCAGAAAGAAATAAAATTAGTGTCATATATGGCAAAGTGAACTGGTACTGCTGATGTCAACATGTCTCCATAGTGGAAATCTTGGTAGGGAAATCTTGACAAATCAAACCTGAGATGGAAACTTCTGACAACAAAGCAGACCATGGAGTAGATGTTGTTGATGATTTATGCAGCAACTGTGATGCCACTTGAAACACCAAATATTGGCCAATGGTTGTGTTTCACTTGATCCTAAACGTGTGTGACACAAATAGTTTGATAGTGTGCATAGGAGGTAACATGTGCAAAATATCACAGAAAAATTTTCTTAGAGGTCTGGGACTGGAGCTCAGGAGAGGTCATTTACAGCAGAGGGAAAACAAAACATTTCTGCCCAGGGAACTATGCACAAGAATTGTGGGGTGGCTGGCAGGTATACAGGCAGGTGCAGCATCACAAAGACCTACTACAACAAGAAGAAAACAAAAGAGTTGCCAATTGTGTCCTACAAGGACAGGAAAACATATATATTATCAATGTAATTGATATTTGTGCATGGAACATGCAGTTGTCATGTGTGAAAGCTACCTTAGATGTGACAGTGAAAGAAAAGCTTATTTTTGTGGTAGCGTCCTATTGGTGTTTTCATTGTAGTTCCTACAGGAACTTACTTATCATGTTATCTTTCCTATAGGAACTTATTTATGATGTTATCTTTAGGTTTTGTAGCAAGTAAACAGCTGATGGGAAAATGTTGATGTTTATTCTTAAACATACAATGTGTTAAGGATTTATTTTATTGATACTTTATGTTTCTGTTAACTACCAACTGTATAATATAATAAGCCCCTCCTAACAAAACAGCGAGACCACTGAGATGTCAAGTATGTCCTACAAAAAGACCAGGAAAGCAAAAGACCTGTGCTGTCTGTGTGTGTATGGAATGTGCTATTGCCAGTGTGTGGACTGCCTTGGTCATTGAGGTAAAGATTATTTTTCTGTGGAGTGCTATTGGTATTCTCATTGTAGTTCATACAGGAATATATTTCTGGTGTTATTTTTTAGACTTTGTACAGCAGAAAGCAGTCGATGTTGAAAATTTTGATGTTTTTTATAAACACTCAATAAATATTAAAAAGTCAATATTCTATTTTTAAGCTTTTTTCCTGGCTAGTCTTGATTGTTTAATATAATAAAACTCATAAAATTAAACTTAGAAATTCATCAACAGAAATATTCTAAAGAATAATGATGTGTTTCACAAACCCACATTTATATGTCTTGATGACCAAATTAGTCTTGCACTCCAAGAGCTACAAACTTAAGCATGCACTGTAGTTTTCTATCATACCTCACATGCTTGAAGTCAGAGAGGAAATGTAAATTGGAGAATTATGATAATGGAGATTGTATTTAAAGCTATGGACTGGTAAAATCACTTAGTGAAAGAAAAGTTGGCTTTGTGGAACCATGTGAAAAAGGCGCCTAAAAAGAATGTATGGGTTTCTCTGTGGTGTACCTAAGAGGCTGCTTGCTAAGTCATAAAGCACGTTGATTTTTTTCCCTCTAAATACTGCCAGATTGCTCTGCAGAATGTATTTACCAGATTAAATTCCCATTAGCAGACACGAGGATTCTTATTTATTTCCCCTTGTCATTGCCGGTATTTGGGATTATCTTTCTGACACTTGGCCACACTAATGGGTAGAGTACTGTGTGCTGGAGTGGCTTGTGGAGCTGACTGAACACAGTTCTTCCCAACTTCTGATTCAGTAACATCATGCTGGTAGCATGAAATCAGTGTCAATGAAAGTATTTGCACCATAGAAACTGGCAAACACTACGAATGAAGACTTCCTCTGTCTTCACAGAGTTTTAAACTACGTGCTAGCATGCCAGTGGCTGTGGCAGAATCACACTGCTTGCATTTGCATCATCTGAGTGTGAGCATCTTTCCTCTGCTTGCCTGCCGTGCTGGCTTTCTCTTCTATGACCCAGCTACTCTTATATTTTTCTAATTTTCATATTATGATTTCTGGCTGTTTTTGCTGATTTGCAAAAAGTTCCCTAGATATTTCAGGTATGAATCCCTGATTGCTTTTGTACACACCTTCTTCCAGTTTTGTTAGTTCTTTTTCTTAAGGCATTTCTAATTAAAGAAAAGCCTTATTGCAACATAGTCAAATACCTCAATCTTTTGCTTCATGGTTTATGCTTTTATAGTAATTTTTTCCAGTATTTTATTTTTTGTGGCGCAGGGATGTGAATCCAGGGCTTTATACATGGTAGGCAAGTGATCTACCACCAAGTTACAACCCTAGCTCTGTGGTAAATTCTCATCCCACATTTATAAAAACAGTCTCTTACTTTTTTTCTATCTTTCATGTATCAGTAGTTAATTCTTTTGGAGTTTCTCTTTGTATATAGCCACTGTGGGGCACATGGCAACTTTTCAGTAACTAGTCAGTTTCCCCAATGCTATCTTCTAAATAATTTACATCTCGTTGGCTTGTATGCATATATACCTGTGTCCCATTTATGAGTTTGCTTCTGAGTTGTGCACTCTGTTTCATTGCTCTATTAGGTCCTAGAGCAGTACCATATCATGTTTATTACTATGTGGTAATGACATAGTATCTGGTAAGACAGAGTCACCTCTGTTTGCTATTGCTTTTCAAAATCAGCTTAACTTAAAAATTCAGAATTTAAAATTATGTTTTTCCTTATATATTTCATAATTTAATGAAGTTCTTTAAAATTTTAGTTCTTGCATATTTCGGCCATACCAAAATATTGAATTTAGCGATTACATCGATATTTTTGCAATGTCAAATCACACTATCTATGGTATGTCTATTTCTTCCCATTTTCTGTCTTTTTTTTTGTGCTCTTAGAGTTTCAGAATTTTCTCCATACAGTTCTTGCAAGGTGTTAGGTTAATTCCTGGATATTGTGTTTTGTTTGTGTGTGGTGGTATTTGAGATTGAACCCAAACCTTCATGCTGAGCTGCTTGCCCAGTCTTCTTTAAACTTTTTATTTTGTATTCATAAATTACCCAGGCTGGGCATTAACTTACAGTCCTCTTGCTTCAGCTACCCAGAGTGCTGGGTATGATTACCATGCTGAACTGTGGACTTCGTACTTTAAAGTTTTATTGCTATTGTGAATGATTGATTATTGTCTATTTCCTGCTTGCTCACACCTGGTATAAATTAATGAATTTTATAAATTGATCTTGTACTTGACAACCTTGCTGACCTGACTTACGATTTCCAACAGTTTGTTGATTTTCTTGTTCTTTTTTTATGTTGGTGATCATATTATTTACAAACATGACAGGCAGGAAGATTTTAGAAGTTCTTCCCAGTACGGTTATGGTCTGCATTTAGCAGTGTCTTCTAGCCAAGCCCGCCCCCCAGCCCCCATCTGGTACCCTGATTCTGACATCTGAGTGTTTCTCGAGACCTTAAGGCCTTGGTCTTCTGTACATTCACAGTGTAGTAATGAGTCCCTTCTCCCTCCCCTTTGCATAGTAAATTGTCCAGTTCCGAGCCTATGGAAGAGTAATGACTTTGCCTTTTGCATATGCAGTGTTCCTCTAACCCCTTTCTCCTGGCGTGGTGTCTTGATGGCTGGTTACAGACCTCTCTGATGCAGACAGCTTTTCTGAATGATCCTGTGCTCTATGGAGCCATTTTTGGGTCCAAAAGGTCATTTCATATGATGAGCAGATCAGATTTAGGTTTGCCTCTTATTTCTGTCCTGGGGTACATGGAGCAAGTGATACAGCTTCTCAGAGTCTTGTTTCTTCATTTTGTAAAATTAAAACAAAGTAAGCCCGTAGGTAAAGTGACATAGAGCAGACAAAGGAAAAGTATCTCACACTGTGACACCCATCTGCTTCCCTCCTGGCTCTGAGGTTTGTTTCTATCGTGTTCAAGAACTTTGTGTCTTTAGATGTAATTGAATCTCAGCAACTGCAGCTAGATCATATTTCATGTGCTTTCCCACTCCCAACAGCTCAAGCTCCAAGTTCTGGCTACAGATTATTGTTCAGTCTCTTTCTTGTTACCTGGGTAGTGCCCACGACATGTGTGACCCAGGGGATTGCCAGGGAGCATGACTCTAAGGAATGATTGCATATGTGGTAGGGCATAACTTTGGATTTTGGAATAAAGGCAACCAACCAGGTGACTTGCGGTTCTGGCAATTTGCCTATGTATGATGTGGTGTTTGGGTGTAGCAAAATAAGGCAGTGGCCTGGCTGGTTCTAACAGAGGCCTTTATTATAGCAAAGAATGTCTCAGCTAGCCACACCTTGTCGCCTGCTAATAGTGGTATCTCAGCGGGATAATTTAGGTCTGCACTGAAAGCGGACTGTGTACCTACAGAAACGTCACCCCTAGTTCCTTCTCTCAGTAACGGATCTTTGAGTTTCTGTGGTTCAGTGACAGATGTTACAAGTGTTCAAGCTACCAATGGCAGGTTGTCTTCCTTCCTTCTAACCAGTTGAAGAGGCAGAGGTAGGTGAGGCAAGAAAAGGGTGTGATTAGAGCAGGGAAGGGAGGTGGACTCCTCCAAGGGAGGAGGAAGTATCCAAGTCACTCATCAGCATCCTGAGAGTGCACGAAGATGCAGAGCCTGTAGGGACAGAGAAGCTGGCAGGTGACCAGGGATGTGGGATGGTGATGGTATTGAATGTTGCATAAGCAATGTGGGTTTTAGTTGGCAGAGCGCTCCACCCCATTCTACAATGTGATGTGACTGCTACAAACAACTATTTTGAGCTATGTTAACCGAAGCATAGTAGCTAGAAAGAGGTGTCAGTGTCTCCTTTCTGTATTCCACTGCATTGATTCCTGAACATCATATTTAAGACAGCTCAAGACAAGCAGGGATGGATCCTGAAGTGTCCTCTGACATGCCGGTGAGTGGGGGCTGTGAGCGTGTCACAGAAGGGGCAACCTAAGGGGCACAGAATACTTTTATCCTGGGTATCCTGGGATCAGACTTGATCTGAGCTCCTGGGGTGGAAACAGAACCTAAAGAGGAAGAGACCAGGGAGGCCATACTTCAGCTCCCAAGGAAGAAGAAAATGTTCCAAAAGGTTGGTCCAAGATAAAAGGGCTGCGAGTTCCTCCTGAGGTAGTATTCAACCAGCGCCACTTGGTGGGAGGATGGTGTAGGAAGGGTTCAGGCCATTGCAAAGGTGTTTTTTTCCAAGTCCATGGAATCAGTGGCTCCAGTGGGAAAAGGTGTGCAGTGCATACGCAGTCCTCTGCTCTCGCAGGGATGTTGAAAGAGGTTTATTCAGTCATTGGCATCTGTTACTGCAGGTACTGTGCTTGGTGAACACGGAGGATGGCACAGTAGTGTACGCAGGAGAGGCCTAGAGGAAGGGGGTGGGGAGGGGAAGAAGAAGAGGAAGAGGGGGTGAGGGGCAGAGGGGAGAAGGCGCGATATCTCATGCCCTGAGACGCAGACTCACCGTTGCTAGCCTCAGTCGTGGTCTCCTCAGGTCTCTACACTTAGGGGACTCCTTAAAGGCCAGTGCCTTTCTTTTCACAGCTTGACTGCACATCTGTCAGTTACAGTTACAGTTTTAGCACTACTTGGTTTTGGGGAAGGCGATCCTTCCACTGTAGAAGGCGATCAGGGAAAGGGGTACACGAGGTGGGAGTACAGTAAGGGTCACGCTGTGGTGACAATTCTTCGTCCCCTCTGCCGCTTTCTTGCGTGGTTGCCCAACGTGAGCACAGCAACTGAGCAGGGCTTTCTACAGCAAGACCAACAAACAAGTATTGCGGGATCTGCTCTAGGCCTCGCATAGCTACCCTGAGGGGAGGGGGCGCCGGCGGGGTGAGCAGGCAGCCGGGGGTGGGGGTCAGCAGGGCAGCCCTGCGTCCCGGGGCCAGTGCGGTTCATTGGGACCCTGGGGCCGTGCAGTAGCGCGGGGTGCAGACCCGGGCGGGAGCCCACGCCGGGGGAAGGCGGCGGACGCGGCTGCGCGAGCGTGGAGGCCGCAGATCTCGCGCCTGTCTAGGGGCGCGGGGCGCGAGGCGCGGGGCGCGGGCGGGAGGAGGGCGCGGCGCGTGCGCGGGGCCGGGGCCTGCGCGCTGCCCGGGCGGCTTCACTGCGCGCGCGCCGACCCGCGTGGGCCCGGGCAGGTCGGGCAGCCGCGCGCCGGGACGCAGCCGCGGCGGGAGGGAGCGCGCTCGGCCTTGCCACGCGCCCCGCGCCCCGCGCCCCCAAACGGCGCTCGCAGAGGACGGGACCAGGCAGGTGGGCGGGGCCCGGGCGGCGGGCGGTGCGGAGCGGGCCGCGAGGGGGGTCTCGCCGGCCCTCCGTGGGCCCCGTGTGGGAGGCCTCCCGGGGGCGGCGCGGCCCGCGGGCGGGGTGCGGGGTTCTCGGCTCCCACGCCGTCGGGCCGGTTGACTTTAGGGCGAGATGAGGGGTGCGGGCCGTGCACCCCGCCGCCCTGCAGCCCAGCGGACCCGGACGCGCGCTGCGCACCGGGCCTCCTCGCCCTGCGCACTTGTCTCTCCTTGTTTGAGTCATGGGGAAACCATTGGGCTGTGGGTATTCAACGCTGAATCTTGTTTCGCTTTCCTGACCTTTGCTGCCCTGAGATCCCTTAATTCTGACTCAGCTGCGTAGGGGAGAGAAGTTGGAAGAACACTTGAGCTAGGACCGGTCTGCCGCAGAGGTGCTGTAGCCTGCATCGCTGCGGATTGGATTGATGGGCTTGCAATGCTGGCGTTCTGCTGAGTAAATGTGAGGTTGGTCACTGCATGGGAGACTCTGTAGGCCACTGGATCGCAACTCTGTTCTGTCACAGTGGTTGGATGTGTGTCAGGGAGTGATACTTTGATGGGTTAATACGGTGCTGCACGTTCCCGGCTAGTTCGTGGCTCACATTGTAACATGTCATAGTGTCTTTGAATCATTGCAATAGAGAAATACCTTCCTCCACAGAAACACCGAACACAGCAACTGAACTTCACTTTCACTTTGACATTTGTCTGTCAGCCTCCTCCTGCGTGGTGTAAAGTTGTCTGAAGAGCAGAAGAGCAGGAGGTGCAGGAGGTGTAGCAACTGTGGAGGGGAAGTGGAGACTTGCAAGTGTCAGAAATCTGACGTCGGTCTCTCTGTCTTTTCTTTTCTTGGTACCAGGGATCAAACTCAGGACCTCATGCTTGCCAGGCAGGTGCTGTGCCGCTGAACTATATGCCCGGCCCGACGTTTTTCATTTTTAAGATTTAAGATTATCCTGGTTTCATTTTATCTTGCTAACATAAGTGTGTGTTGTGTGTGTGTGTGGGGGGGGGGATAATCCTTTCATTTGATATGGTCTATCTGGGCTGTAAGACTGACCCTTAGAATGCAGTGAATACATTTATTTGTTTTGTAGATGATGTAGCACTATTTATAGGATTTATTCCCAACATTTCAAGCTTACTAAACAGTTCCACTAGCAAGGCCTATTAAAAAGTGATAATTCTATAGTGTCTCATTCTTACAACATTTCAAAATTTGAAAATGATACTCATGATCTTTAGTTGATAGGGTCAGCTTTGCTTTTTCTCCAGTTGAAACCTATATGCATCTGATTAGAGGCATACGGTGCCCTTGTTAATTATGTATAATTATCCCATTGCCTTGCTTAGTGCATTGGCGTCTTGTTTGTTTCTTGCTTCAGACGTCTGTGTATTATTTTCCTATCTAGAGAATGAGTTGCACTGTTTTCCTTCTGGGCTGCTCAGTAGAACTCCCTACGTGGAAAGAAGGTCCTTCGTTCTGTACCGCACATAGTGCATGGGCATGGGAGCCATAGCCCGCCTCCAACCTGAGATTTTGACGCTTGAACTAGAGCTAGAGCAGTGGAGGACGACACTTTTAATTTAGATCACCACATGCAGCTTGTGGCTACGTGGTTGAACATGGCAGCTTTTAATCATTAGTGGCCCAGGAATCCTCTGTTGTGTTGCGTCTGCTCTCATGGTCACGTAGCTGCGCGCGCAGCTGTTGCATGGTACTGGAGGCTTTCTTACAACAGTGCAGCTCTAGGCTGTAATCCACACGAGGGCAAGGGCTTATCTGGTTTCTTTCTTCAGTGTGCCCAGCTCGGGATGAGTTGAATGCATACCTGAGCTAGAGAACAGGTATCTTACCTTGGATGTCCTCTCCAGGGCCTGGAGCTGTGTGTCTCATCCTGCCAATACCTGTCTAGTGATTGAACACATGTTTTGTAGGTAGCAAATAAAAAGATCCTTAGAGGGATGCTTTTTACGTCCTTCCTTGCTCTGTTTTGTTTATGAATCTCGTGAAATACTCATATACTTTCAAGACCTCTTTAATGAGTGGGCTGGTGTTTTGTAGGAGCAAATAAAAAGAACCGTGGGAGTTGTGACTTGGACATGCTTATTTCATTGGTTTTGTCTGGGAATCTCGTGAAAATAAAGATTCGTGATAAATTGAATGTGAGTGCCTCAGGGTTCCAGCAGATGTGGGTCCATGGGCACAGCTCAGGTCTCCAGGTTGGCGCTCTTGATCCATTCTCACATAATTAAAAATTTTTTTATTTTAAAGAGAATAAAAGCAAGGAAAATAAAACAATCAAATCAATCAAAATAAACCAGAATAAATGATAAAGGACTTCCAAACCTTATGAAATAACAGTAGTTACCACAGTGCCTTTGTTGTTTACAAAATAGTTGCAGAAAACACCTTCAGACATATTCAAAATTGAACAAAATGGAACAGAATAGAAACAGTAAAGACAAAACAATGAATGCAATAAAGGACATCAAAACAAGCCAGTGTAAATACATAATGGCTTCCATAGTGTATCTTGCTATCTTTTAAATAGCTGCTCATGCCGTCAAAGTTAACATAAACAAAACAGAAGAAAATAAAAACCCAACCCAACCAAACAATGAAAATGATATGGTTTCCGGGTGGGGATCTCCTCCCTGTAGGGCTTGCTTCTCTCTCCCTCCACATCCCACATAATTTTGAGGGAGTCTGCTGGTCTCCGTGAGAACCGTACTGGTGAAGTTGGTGGATACTTCTTACCACTTACACTCCTGTGAGATAGCAGAACCAGGAAAATCATCAGATGTTAGAGCCTTGTTACCACGTGCTTTTATTCAGAGCTAACTTGGTTTGGGGGAGTAAGACAGAATTTCCATATAGTTAAAAGTTTGGGTAATTTGCTTCTAGTTATTGTAACTGTCTGAACACAGGTAATGAGGGCTGACTTTCAAGGTTACATTGAATAATCAGTTTTTACCAGTTAACTGTAGGAGGATTTGGAATAAAACTGTGTAATCAACTTGGGTCAGTATATCTCTACCAAGAGTCCAAGTGTTATAGATCTTCAGACTGAGAAGTTCTTTTAGGGAAGCACTGTGAGACTACATAAAAGTTTTTAAGTGTAGTTTTCTTTGTGAATGAAAGGTAGAGTTTTGGTTTTTTTTTTTTTTTATGAAGGAAAAGAAATGGGACTAAAGAAGAATGCTACAAAAATGTAAAATACATAGAATATCCACTACATTGGTCTGATAATACTATACCTTCTTTGGTTTGACGTATGTAACAAAGTGAAGTTGATTACATCTCATTGGGTGAATTATCTTTCCACTCGAGATCTAGATTTTGAATATTTGTTAAATATGTGTAAGACACAGTTCTGTTCATGTAGTAACTGGTAGTTGTGTCAGATGCAGTTCTTTAAGAATCTCAGCAATCTACAAGGAAATTTAAAGGGTTCTGGGAATCACGTTTAAAAAATATTTTTGAATAGGACTTTCCATCCTTTGAAAGAGAAGGCATTTGGTGGCTCTTCTTCACTGATTTAGAAAGATAAGCACTTTCCTGAAGAATTAAGAGTATTAAAAATATTTCTGAGTTCCCATGTGTGATTATAGTTAATCTCCCTGAAACACAACTTTAAGCATGCTACTCCTTTTTAAAATATCAATAGCTCCCTAGTGCTCCTGGAATTGGATGATCTGCTCTTTGGTCAAGTATTTAAGAACTCCTCAGGATGGCTCCCAAATCCTGGTTTAATATTATCTCGTCCTGCTTTTCCGGTCACATTCCAAGTTTCAAACTGCTGTCCTTTTCATATGATCCTCTTTTTAACTTCTTCCTAGTTTTTAAAATTTATTTTGTGAAACTCACTGTGGTCATACCTTTTTCAGTGTACCATTTCCAATTTTTGAAAGCACCTATAGCGAATTTTTTGGTACTTACGTGATTGATTACATTCCGTTCATAATCCATACTTTCAGCCATTTTTTTAGTACATTATAAACTAGCTAACATGAGCCACCTGTTACTAATTTTTGTAATCTGTTACTCATTTTGTAATCTCTGAAACAACTAGAGTTTTGTATTTAGTGATTCCTTAATAGATACTTAACAGACTTTCCGTTCCTTTCTACTCTGTAGAATATTGCTATGATTTACTGCTAAGCAAGTATGGGCCAGCAAGGAGGAATCCTGGGTGAGAGAGAGGCTGTGATGTGAAGGAGGGCTGTCTTTGTAGTGTGCCTTACTGATGGTAGTGTTTGGGGAGATCACCACTCCTATCTTAACTCGGGTTCCCCGACCTTGTCATTTTCTTATTTTTATGGCAAGGTTAATGTCAAAATGATTCAGAATATTTGGGGCAAGTGATTTTTTTTTTTTGGCCAGTAATTTCAGTATCCAAGAAAATTTAAAAAGATGTAAAATAGAAACAAGGTTATTTAATATATATACCTGTTCATATACATGCATCCTCCTTGAACAAAAAGAATCTTACTCTGACCAGTTGTTGCCAGTATGTTTTGCAAAAATATGAGTCAAATTGGGAAGAAATCAGTTAACTCAGAGAAGTAACAGTTTCCTTGGAGGAACAGTGGGGTGGTAAAGGTGTTTATTAGTATAGGATTGGTTAACCAAGCATAATTGAGCACACACTGAGTAATAGGTAGCATGATCTTCCACTAGACTATCATTAAGTATTTTAATTTTTCCTATTCTTTCTAATGAAAATAATTTAGTTTTATTTTGTATGATTTTCTGCTTATATTTAAAAATAGATAAAAGGATTCATCATATTTCAGACTTGCAAAATCTGATTCTAAAGAAACTATGAAGTTTTTAGTTTCATAAGGTTAGTTTAACTTAGAATTTTCTCTGCTGTTTATGTTATTTCTGAGATGTAGATTAGGGGATAGCACAAGTGTAAAAGAAATAAATTAAGCACTCAACTTTTTGAGATAAAGAGGTAGCATGAACAATAGAGTTTAAAAGGTAGAGCCTTGCACCCTCCATTAGGATAGAATAATGCATTGTTAAGTGAAGGAATCTCCATAAGCTGTTATACTTGTAAAAGTGATATAATTAATTTTCAGTAAAATTTTGTGGGGCATCAGAACATAATGGAAATACCCTAAGGTAGATTATTTTCATGTGATGAGCACATGGCACAGGCTGTTGGATAAGAAATGATCTGACCTCTGTCAGAATCCCGAGTTAGATCCATCTCCAGGGCTAATATCCCCTTATTTGTTACTGTGAGAGGTGTCGCCTGTTTAGATTAGTTCAACATTTTACACATGTGTGTGTATTTCAGTTTATTGCTCCTGGATTTTTCTAGGGAGATTAATTATGTTGTTGACTGTGTAAGAAACAATGTGAAGCAGTCCATCTTTCTTAAACAGTTTGTCCAGAGGAATTTTTTTTCTCTATCATGAGATTCTTTTTTTTTTGGTGGTACCAGGAATCAAACTCACAACCTCATACTTGCCAAGCAGGTGCTTACGCCACTGAGCCAAATCCCTGGCCCCATCATGAGAGATTCTTGAAGGTTGCATTTGAAAATGTCAGTAGGTTAGACATTAAAAGGACTTAGGATTTTTGTAATTGAAGGTAATCTTTGTAGGTTGCACACATTGAAATTAGAAATGCTTTTCCCTTCCCTTTTTCATTATAGGTGGCTTTCTAGAAAATGACCATAGAGGACCTTCCAGATTTTCCATTAGAAGGAAATCCTTTGCTTGGAAGATACCCATTTTTATTTCCAGGTTCTGAAACACCAGTTATCTTTTCCATTTCTGCAGCACCAATGCCTTCAGACTGTGGTATGTTAACTCTGTTTGTTTTCTGTGAACTGATAACTTGACTTGTGTCTTATGCCCTCTGATGGTGTTTTCTGAAAACATCTGCTATGAGTTTTATAAAGTTGTTAAAGTGTTCCTTTTTCAAAAATACAACTGCTTATTGCATTTTCTGCCTGTTCTACTAAATGCTTTATATCTTCTGTAAGCGTTTTTATTATGTAAACATGCGAATTTTAAATACTGTGACAGATTTAGAGGATTTTAGTTTTAGAATGTACTGGTTCTTAGATAGCTAACATTCTTCTGCTATTGATGTATTTATTTTGGTTAAATATGGTGACTTGCTAAAAACACTGTGTATTTTGGCAGAGATAGTAAGAGACCTTTCCTTGGAATATGGAATGAGATTGGTTCCTATCACTACTTTTTTTATTTTATTTATTTATTTTTTTTGGTACCGGGGATTGAACTCAGAACCAAGCCCTTGCAGAGCAGGTGCTTATGCTACTGAGCTATATCCCCAGCCCTGAGATTGGTTCCTATTTAAATTAGTTCGTGTAATTCTCCTTTGTAAAATGTAACTTCAGAAGCATTCTTGTTTTTTATCTATTTTGACTTATTTCCATAGGAAAATATTTTATCAGATAATTGATAAATGTGTAAAAGAACACCAGGAGGTAAACTTGATAGAATTGGTACATTTCAAATTAGAGTTTTTTAGCTAAAATGTTGGATTGTTATTTCAAATCATCTTTGGAGATAGGGATAATACAATTTAAAAATTTTAATAGATACAAAGTTACTAGATTGGGAATTTATGTTTTTATTCATACTCAGTTTAGTACTTGCTCATCTCCAATGTCCTACTTTTTTATATTCAGATAACTGTAGCAATCATCAAAGTATTACCTAAATATTAAATATCAAAGTGTCTTAATCCTAGGAGTTATTTGCAGCTTTTAAACAGATTGACTGAGTTTATTTTAGGTAATGTTAATTATGGGGTAGGGGCTTGAACTAAACCACATTGTACGTTGCTTGTAGTACTTATTTTATCTTGGATTATGGTTGTCTTATTTCCTTTCCTACACTATAGGTTTCTAGACTGAGTAGGAGTCATGTTTTATTTTTACTTATCTCATAAAGACTAATACAGTCATTAGTTGGGATTAGTTGTTCAGTGTTTCTTGGATAAATATATTTAATTAAACATGGTAATGGATATTGATTCCTTTGTATGGCTGAAATTAAATATCACTTATAATTTTAGAGTGACATGGTCTTTGAATCTGTGTGGACCTATAGTTCAGATTTCTCTATGCAGCTCCCTGTATAGGAGCTCCATTTGTAAAATCTCTGACAGATGACCATTTAGCCACTTGCATATCTTCAATGATGACAAACTAATGAAACAGTCAATTTCATTGTTAAAAAGCTTCAGCTGTAATAGTTATCTTTGAATATGATTCAAAATATGTCTTCCTGATGTACCCTGGGACCATAATGTTAAGTGAAATAAATCTAACACATAAGCTTAAATATTGTGTGGTTTCTTTTATATAAGAAACATAAAGTATAAATAAATCAAAGAGCAAGAATTAACAATAAATGATAGGAAATGGAACAAGAGCTTTTAGGAAAAGGAAGTAGACTAAGAAATGGAGGGCTGGCAGAGGGAGGGAAGAGGAAGGGGTTGAAAAAAGAATTAAGATGTATTATGTACATGAACCAACTCTCCGAGATGAATGTAATGATTATGTACTCTAAACATACACTAATAAAAATGTCTCCCTGAAATTATAGTCAGCTGGTACTAATTTGATATGTGGAAAAACCACTTTTTGATGTGATAGCCTTTAAATCTTTGCACAGAATTTAAGCATTTTTCTTAGACTGTCCTTCCTTCAGTTACACATTTCTAGTTTCCTTATCAATCCCTTGTCAGAAATTCCAGATTCTTTTTAATCTTCTTGTTAGTAATGTGACATCAGTGTCCTCTAAGCACTGAGGCTTTAGCCTGTATCTAGCTGATCGATCCCTTTTCTACTGTAAAGCATTACAGTAGCCAGGTCTGTGTCTCAGTACCTTTCCCTGAGGGCTACAGGAAGCGATCTGTGTCTACTCACCAGGTACGACAAATGGCCAGGAGTATTCATCTGAGCAGAAGTTCAAAACAGGATTTGGACCCACCTTTATGTAGCATAAGTGGTTCTGTGTATTACCTGAGTGTCTTAGTTACTTTTCACTAGTCGCTGAGACAAAATACCTGATGCCCAAAGTTGGGAATGGAAAGGTTTATTTTTTACAGTGTTTGGAGGTTTCAGTCCATACTCAGTTGGCTCCAAGGCAGGGTGGCATGGTTGGGCTGCAGTTCATGGCAGCTGCAAACAGCAAGTGGAAACCGGCAAGAGAGAGAGACAAGCCTTCTTCCTGCCATTACATCACATCCTGGCTCCACCCCTAGGCCGGTGCAGCACTCACACCCCCAATCCAAGCACTAGACAATGAACCAATCACAAATGTACAATGCAAATACATGAGGCCTGGGGGCCACCGATGTAAACCATGACATTCCACCCCTGGCCCCCAAAGACTCATGTATTACCTTTATATAAAAGACATTTAGTGCATCTCCAAGAGTTGCCAAAGTCCTAACATTTTTCAGCATTGCTGAGAACTCCAAGTCTCAAGTCTCCTCCAATATCTATGGCAAGCTCTTAACTGTAACCCCCTGTACAAGTGAAACAAGGTTAAACATTTCTGAAATACAAAGGCACAAAATAAACATTACCATTCCAAAAGTTACAAACGAGGGAGTATAAAGTATTGGAAACAGAGCTAGTCCAATATCCAGCAGGGATGTTAAGTCCTAGAGTTTCATGCTCAGCATTTGAAGCAATCTGGTTGCAAGTTCCAAAAGGCTTGGGTGTTTTCACCCCCATGGCACTTTCAGGGATTTCAGCTCCTGCAGTTTTTCTCTTAAACCTTTTCTGCTCAGTTTTTGCAGCTTTCCTTGGATGATCCACATTCTTGGCTTTTTCAAACTTTTGGGGTCTCCACTGCACCTTTGGCTTCACACTTAATCTTTACATATTGCCCTCTCAGGGGCACACTGCTTGGCCTCCCAGGCCCTTTGCAATGGAGGTGGAAGCCTTCTTACCCTCAGAATTTGTGCATTTTTCTTGCACCTAAAATCAGCACCCTGTGGATGCTGCCAAGGCTTGCTGCCAGCTGGAGCAGTAGCCAGGCTTTTCTCTCTCTTGGCTGCAGGGGTCGATTGCCTAGATTGCTGGGCTCTGTTTACCTGATTGTGAAGAAAAACTTTTCTATGTTGCCGCCATTTTGGAAACTCATGTGGCTGCTGCCATTCTGGAACCTCATATGGCCTCCTGTGCCATTTTGGAGCATGGTGCTCTGAAGCTTTCTCATCTGAGAAAATTCTTTCACCTTTGCAGTTTTGGGGCTGCAAAGGGTGGAGACCCGCTGCTTCCTGGGATGCCTGGTGGCCATCTTTTTTATCTCTCTGTTTCTTCTCAGCAATCAAAGTCTCAGCACTGTCTTTACAATCCACAGCTTTACTAGAGTTTTCCTTCTGGCCAAACTCACAGTGTTTTAAATTATCCTGCTGGGCTCTTTGCTCTTGATTTGCAACATAGATCTGGCTAAAAGCCCCCAACAATAGCCATGCCACAGCCTCAACGTTTGACTGCCTTGAAATTTTCTTTGCCAGATTAATCAGTCATTACCCTTAATCTCAGTCTCAGGCAAAGTCTCCGGGCATGAGCAAAATGCAGACAAACTTTCTGCCAAGCCATAACACACATCATAGGGAGTCCAACAACCAATACAGTCCTTCTTCCCAGCAGAAACCTCCCAAGCTTGGTCTTTACTATCAGGCTTTCTATCAGCCTTTTGGTCTCCTGAGCTCTGACCAGCATCTCCTCTATAGAACAACCTAAGTTGCTCCAGCTCTGTGCATCCAGGCGACATGTCCGAACCTTTCCAAACTCTGCCCACAAGCCATTTCCAAAGCCTCTCGAAAAATATGGTCAGGTATAGTCATAGCAATGACCCCACTCTTTGGTACCAAATTCTGTCTTAGTTACTTTTTACTCATCGCTGAGACAAAACACCTGATACCAAAGTTGGGAAGGGAAAGGTTTATTTCTTACAGTTTTTGGAGGTTTCAGTCCATGCTCAGTTGGCTCCAAGGCAGGGTGGCATGGCAGGGCTGCAGTTCATGGTGGCTGCAAACAGCAAGCAGAAACTGGCAAGAGAGAGAGACACGCCTTCTTCCTGCCATTACATCACATCCTGGCTCCACCCCTAGCACTCACACCCCCAATCCAAGCACTAGACAATGAACCAATCACAAATGTACAATGCAAAAATACATGAGGCCTGGAGGCCACCAACATAAACCATGACACTGAGTATCACAGAAGGTCCAATAGAGCCATGCTACTCCAGGAGTTATTTTAAAAAGTTTGCTTTTGATTTTTCTGGTAGAAGTAGCCCAGTTCAGTATAATGCACATGAAAAACCAGATTTGCAAGTTTTTGAGGAGGTCAAAGTGAAACATCAGATTACTCATGCCTGGATAATGAAGATAATCCTTTATGGTAAAATATACATACTTTGAGGACAGAAGAGTGTTATTGGTGGATGATAATGATGATGACGACGATGCCTTTGATGTTGGCTATGTGAGTCAGTTCCTATGAAAGTGAAATGGAGCAAAAATTGATACAGACACAGGGAAGGCAGACCTACTTGATGCAGGTAACAAAGAACACAGCAATGTGAATGCATCTTTGACTAGTTGAAATGTTGTGAAACGGCCATGCAACCAAATGGAATGATCCAATGTTAGAACTAGGTCTGAAAATACAGGGAAGATCTTGGCAAGGGTAACACTATATTGGACAGAATGCCAGCACCGAATGCCAGTAACAGATGAAATGCTGCAGGATGCTGTGAAATACACAAGGGCTGAAATGCAAGTAAAATATTCTGTATGCACCAATAGCCATATTAAAAAATGTATTTATTATGACACCTCACTAGCAGAATTGAAAGCATTCATAGGTCTGCTGCACTTAGCACAGATTTCTCACAGTGGTGGCAGGAATGTAAAAGACTTACAGAAAAGCAGTAGGGCAAAGTATGGCATTAAAATTTATGCCCTTGTAGATGCTAAGACTTACTATTCTTTCAATGTAGACATTTATCGTGGAACTCAGCCATCAGGTCCTTATTCATATAGTAGTTAACCAAATGATGTGAACTGACTTGTTCTCATCTCCCAAACTCATCAGAATGTGACGTTCAACAGTTTTCCAACTGATGCTACATTTACTAACAGAGCACAAGTTGACCAGCACAGGAACTGTACTCAGGAAGAAAGCCGAAATTCC
>PVJX010036547.1:0-17525 GCA_004027295.1 Dolichotis patagonum
AGGCTGCTTACTGGTTGGCTCGGCGCCCTAAGTTTCAGCATGGCGCGGATCTCAGGAGATGCTCTTGCTTCTGGTTTCCCCGCCCTGGGGTGGCCGCGGCTTGCCAGACCACAGTCACTTCCCAGGGCAGCAGGCTGCTTACTGGTTGGCTCGGCGCCCTAAGTTCCAGCATGGCGCGGATCTCAGGAGACGCTCTTGCTTCTCTTTTATTTAATTCTTTACCTGCTGTACTTTCCTTGGTACAGTTGTACTTTTGGTGTTTTTGTGGCTAAACTGGGAATTTTCAAAGCTTTACACTTCTTCCAATTTATGTCCAAAATTCTTACTGTAAAATTGTCTAAACCACCCTGTAGTACGCACACTGGTGCTTAAATGCTACACTGCTTAAAATGTCATCATCAGGTAAACTTGTTTAATGTCCTTAAACTCTGCCTCCCACACGTCTCAGAGCATGGATGGAATGCATCCAAGGTCTTTTCCACGTGCATGTTGTAGCCCTTATTTCCATTCCTAATTTGTCTTATTTCCCAGCTGTAACCTCTTAAGTGTCACCAAATTCCTATCCAGTGTCTCCCTTCCAGTACAATCACCTATGATGCTCAGGGCAATGCTCCAGTTTGTTCCTCCAGCACTTTCCAATCTCTCCCTGGAAAGATATTCCAAGGACTTCACCACATCATCTCAGGGGTAGAATGACCATCCCATTTCTCAGTACTTATTTTCTTGGCTTTGTCTGTTAGTGTGACAAGTACCTGAGTGAAAATTTATTTAAATAATTTAGCTAAATGATTATCCATTTTGTAGGCTGGTGCTTATGCCACTCAGCTAAATCCCTGGCCTCTAAAATCAGAACTACACCTCTTTAAAATCTTTTAACAGAGATGAAATTTAATCAATGTATAAGTCAGCTACTTCTTGATGTAAGGAACAGAATGTTTTTTTTTTTTTGCACCAGGGATCGAACTCACAACCTCATGCTTGCCAGGCCGGCACTTATGCCACTGAGTTAAACCCCAGCCCTGATTATCCAGTTTGTGATAGTGTGGTATTTGCAATACAATGGGACATTGATTAAGGATATATAGGTACTAAACAATGAACTTACAACTAATATTGGATCAAAAAATATTGGAAAGGAAATTGAAGAGCATCTTCAAGATAAAAACTAAATCACAACATGAAGACTGTTGGGATACAGTAGAAAGATGCAATGAGAACAAGAGACTTGCAGTGATGAACATGTGGATTATTACATGTTAATATAAATTTTAAATTTTAAATGAAAGAAAACAGATTACAATCAGTTTTATTAGAACAGATAAACAGAAATGATCAATTATTAAATAATGAAAAATGTTCTCAAACTCTGGGTAACAGTTGCAGTATTACAATGATTGCCATATATACTGGCAATATATATAGGTATAAATATAGGTGTACATTTCCAATATATATTTATGTATTTTCCCTCCAAAAATGTATACACATTTACATACTTCAGGAAAAGAAAACCTTGTGTAGATATTTTAATAATATACTTATTTAGATATCAGATTAATACAAATTACCACTGGCCTCTTCAATTACAAGAGGTGCTAAGAGTCTGTAGCTTCCAAACTTTTATAAGTATGGTGAACTGGTGTTTGGGCAACCTTGGTCACTGAGATTGCTGCACACTGATTTTTAATTCCATCCTAAAGGATGGCAGTGCACTGGGTTTTCAGTGATACATAACATTTTATTGGCTCTTCCACACAACTGTAACACAACCTGTTAAAAAATAATATATTGTTTTACTTTTCCTGAAGTGTAAATACTTTTTAGGAAGACTCTGTAGATTTTCAATACGTATTTCTTTATGTAAATATGAAAAATACAATAATGCATGGTATAATACATATTGTATAATGATTTTATATATTTTATACTGTGTACTTTTAGTATACAATATAATTAATACTTTTGCAAAACTAAATTTTCTTTTTTTTTTTTTTTGCGGTACTGGGGATCGAACTCACGACTTCGCGCTTGCCAGGCAGGCCCTTATGCCACTGAGCTAAATCCCCAGCCCTAAATTTTCTAATTTAACAGATATAAATGATTCACTTGACATTCATTTTGGAAAGAATAAGGAAATATAAAGTTTGCATGGACTAATTATGAATAACCAAATTGTCATTAACTGAAAAAAGGAAGAAAAACCAAGACCAGTTAGCTTCAAAGGAAAACTCTGCTCAGTGTTCCAAGAATTAAAACCTGTCTCCTCAAACAGTTCATGTCTTTGCACACTTTCCTCAACCTGGGCTCATATGTCTTCTATGGCCTCCTAGACCCATCCTGCTGTTTTGCATTTGTCTTCAAAAAGGAGAAAGTTTCTTTTAAATAGTGGTCATAAAATTCCCCCAGAATTAGTGTTTATCAGGAGACAAATAGTAAAACACATGTTGGCCAATTTACTAATAAACAAAGCCTAGTCAGTATAAATTTGAAAATAACCATGACAATGGTCAGTGTCATTCATGGCCCGAGCTGGACCATCCTGCCCTGTGATTGAGTTCAACAGTGGTCCAGGTGTCACTTGAACGTGTTGTGCAGATAGTTATTATGGTTTGGGTCTAAAATGTCCCCAAAGTCTCGTGTGTGGAGGTGGGGCCCAGTCTGATGGTCTGGCCCCTGGGTGTGACCCGGAAAGGTGTGTGCTGGTCACAGACTCCTCCCATCTCTCTGTTTCCTGCTACTACAAGCTGAGCAGCCTTTCCTCGCCAGACTGTTTCATCCTGACATTTCTGCCTTGGAGCCAGGACACGGACAGTGGATGCTGAGTAGTCCTTTGGCACTGGCCAGGTCCCAGAAGCGGTCATTTCCTGAGCCACACCCGAGTCCGTGGCCAAGGGCGTGAGCTCTAGGATTCTGATCAGAAGACACACAGCCTGAACCTTCAAGGGGAAGGAGATACGCAGGAGAGGTGGGGTCGTCCTGGAGCGGTGGGCGTGGATTTGCAGGGACAGAGGATCCCGCCATGGCTCAGACCACTGTGAAGCACTCTGCTGAGGAGGGACTGACACGACTGCATCCCAGAGTGGAGGACGTCACCCTGGCCTCGTCAGCCCACTGGATTTCACCTAAGTCCTCGGATTTGGGCATCTGAGGACCCCGGAGATCTCTGCTCTGAGTCTGAGGGGAAAGGCCCCACCTGGCGCCCTGAGCCCCCTCAGAGTCTGAGCCCGCTGACAGTGGATTCCTTTGTGCTTCCATAAGTGACGCATGGGCCTTGGTGCTATGACAATGTGTCCACATATTCTTCCCCATGAATTTTTCCCCGTCAAACTTGCCGATTCAGAGAAATTGGTGGTAGGAACAGAACCACACATTTAGAATTGCGCTCTGGGGGAATATTAGCTGGAGAGGAAGTGCCAGACCCTGACTGGAAACCAGCTATTAGAGGCTTCCACCAGGCCCCTGGCCCTGCTGCACCGCTGACCCTGAGTTCAGTGAGTCCTGCGCTTCCCCTGCTTGTCCCAAGCGCCACTGCAGGGAGGTGCACGTCTGGGCTCACACTGATGTCTCCTTGCTCAGTGTGGCACAGTAGCAGAAGACTAAGTTCTGAGTTTTCAGACTTTGTGCATGCAGCTTGGCAATGCTTTGGAACCATCTGTAGAAATGGCGAGTCTGTCTTTCACAGATGTGCAGTATTCTGTCGTGCATCTATTGTCTTTGTTTCTTTTTCTAACAAGATCCACCGATTCTAGCTCCTTTCCTTGCAACCTTGATGGACCTGGTCCTCGTAGTAATCGCCGAAGATCAATCTAGAGGCTGCAAGGAGTCTCAGGGACCCATCAGGCTGCAGAAAGTCTCCCTGGACTCCACCAGCTGCTCCTCAATCTGAGTGCCTGTGTTTACAGAGACATCCTGCTCAGGAAACTGTCACGGGGTCTACTCTTTATCAAACAAATTAAATTGGTGTCAGTAGGCCTTTGTAGCTGCAAGGAACTTTGCCTGGCTTGGTTAGACTCTGGCACTATCAGTTCTTGGGGTGTAAACAGTTGTCTGTGGTCACTGTTTTCTCAGAAGGTAGCCTCCCTGCAGATAGACGTGCAGTCAAGGTCACTTCGGTGAACACACAGTCCAGACGACTCTCATCACATTGACCCTTTCCCTGATGCAGCCTTAGAACATGACTTGCCCTGGTGTTTCTGAATGTGATTACCTGGATAAGTCTGTGTGCCAGCCTTCTCCCTGTCACAGCACTTTAGCTTCTCCATTTTTAGGGCTGCAGGTGAGACACAGAAAGGCAAATACTGCATGATTCTATTTATATGTACAGCATAAAATGATGACACTCAAAGAAGCAGAGAGTAGAAAGGTGGTCACCTTGGGTCTGGTGGGGAAGAGAAAAAGGGTATTGATCACAGGGAACAAATTTTCAGTTGTGGAAGAATGTGAAGTTCTGGGATCTATGGCACAGCACAGGACAGTAAGTAGCAGTCTTGTGTAAAATACTCAAAAATTTTTTCAGAGGAGTGCACCTTAAATATTCATGTCCCAAAAGAATACAAGTGTGCAGCAGTGGCCTTTGCAGGTTGTATATAAAAGAGATGCATTGACTTTCACAATAAGTTGATAATTCTACATGTCTTTACCTATTTACAGATACATGATTTTTTGGGGGGGTACTAGGGATCGAACTCACAACCTCAAGCTTGCCAGCCAGGCACTTACATTGCTGAGCTAAATCCCCGGCCCTAGATACATGAATTGTTATAAACTAAATACCTATTTTTATATAAATGCTATGCCAATAAAGCATAGAAAACTAGTTGGAATGTATACACATCAAAGAGGGAGGGGATAGTGGGGTAATTGTACAAGTGGCTGGATAGATAATATATATTTATATTATTGAGTTGTCTTTTTTTTTTTTAACCAGAAATCTAACTCAGGACCTCACGGTTGCCAGATGGGTGCTGTGTCACTGAGCTATATCCCTGGAAAATTTTTATATTATAAACGAAAAATGCATGAATGCTAATTATGTGGTACAAAATTGGTACTATCTATATGATAGATAGTAGATTAGTAAATAGATATATACAGGATAAATGAATGCATAGAGGATTGATAGGTGGACAAATGGGACTATGATACAGCATAGATGGATAAAATGGTGATAAACATGCATAGTTATAGAACAGTGGATAATTATGTAAAATATCACTGGCTAGATTTTTTTCCACAACATGTAATTCTGTTGATAATTTTGAAAATACTCACAAAGTGACTCACGGCTTACATATTTTAATGTGTAGAGATCCTATCAGAATGATTTGGTTGTGACTTTTGAAAAATTATTACGTTTAATGGCACAATTGAGATATACAAAATGATCACATTCATCATAAGGATTTATAACTGTAAATGATATATCTTAGTTCCTCCTTTTTCCCATTCCCTCCCTTCAACTCCTTTTCTCCTCCTTTGTTTCCATTTTATCATCTTTTTCCTTTTTACTTCCTTCCTCCTGCTCTTCTTCCTTTTGAACAGTATCTTCCTGTTTATAATAATACTTATTACACATTTTGATTCTTACTGAGCCTTCAGTTTCTCATAACACAAAGCCAATGATATATTTACATGTGTTTCAAATTTGTATCACTTTTTCTTGCCCCTTGAGGTGTCTCCTGGTTCTCAGTTCAGCCATGCCCCAGCCACGTCACAGCCCCACATGTGTACGTAGCCTCAGTGGCTCCAACACTCTCAAACACCTAAACTCCCCTACAAAACATGCCCTCTTCCCTCACTCAGGACAATGGTCTTTTCGCCCTTGGCTGGACCTCATTGTCTGCAGTAAAGTTACTACTGTTGCCACCTCACCTGCCTCAGTGGTGTCAAGCAAGCCACAGTTTCACCTAACAACACATTTGTTATCCAAAATGGAAATCACTTTTCCTTTATAATTTGAGTATCCTTCCTTTGTCTTCCTTGTTCTGATTAGACTTTTAGTATTATGTTGAATAAATCAAAACTTGTATTTTCTTGACCCTAGAGAAAGAGTATTTTCCCTAGTTCAAAGGATATTATCTGTGTGGTTGTCACATTTAGTCATTATTTTGTGAGGCATTATCTTATATCAGATTTGTTTAGAATTTTTTAAAGTCAAGTTAATTCTTCAAAACATTTTTTCTGTATTTACTGAGTTAACCATGGCTTTTTCTTTCATTAGCTCTATGTCCTCTATCACATTTATTGATTTGGCTATGATGAACACTTTTTTCTTGGCTAGATATATTCAGCTTAGTAATGATGAATGTTGTTTTCAGAAATCTCTGGAACTTTGTGATGTCATCATTTGTTGAGGATTTCTGAATCCATGTTGATCAAGATATTGGCTTGTTTTGTTGTAACTTTGTCAAATTTGGGGAATAGGTCTCATAAAATCTGTTTGCATAATACACCTTTCCTCATGCTACACATTTGAGATCATAGATGGTTTTACCCTGATTCAAATCCTGAACACAGCATACACATATAGACACATAACAATTCATTCAGTAGATATGTTTTAATGTATTTGTTAAAACTTTTTAAAAAAAAATTCATCATATATATATATATATATATATATATATATATATATTATATATTTTTCTATTTCACCCAGACATAACCCCTCCTCTGGGTATCTCCCTGAAAGAGCAGCAGGCATCATGTTAGAATAGCACATTCACACTTATGCCTGTAGCAACAAAACTGGATGCAGAACATATGCCCATGAACACAGTGGACAAAAGCAATGATTGAGTATTTTTTAGTACTCAATCTGAGGTGGTGCAGAAAAAGCAGGACAGGGGACAAAGAGCAGAACAGGCCTTTAATGCAGGCATGGGAGAGTTTCATAGGGGTGCAGCGGCTCTCAGCGAGAACAAAGAAATGAAGCCACTTTTATCAGTTCCGGCTAGAGGAGGAGTTTGGGAGCTCGGCAAAATGACATACTAACAGCTGATCTGAAGAAGCATCTGCCTGTACAAAACAGGAGACAAAAAGATTTACTGGGGGCTGGGGGTGGAGGCTTGAGTGGTTGTGGAGTCTTGGGATTGGAGAGGGCTTGGCACATGTGCATAATGGAGCAGGAGGTTTAGCTCTGGAATGAGAAGAATGCAGAAGTTACTCTTGGAAAGATATAAATTTTTTCTCTGGGTCTGGTACCAAGTGGGGCGGATATCATGTTACAGATAGCTAAGCTCCAGGCTGGCAGAACCTATCAAGCAGATAGGGACGTGTATATCAATGAAGTATTTCTAGGTTATAAGTAAAATTTTGAGTCATTTATAGGAAACTTGATGGATCCTGAAATAAAATTAAGTGATGTAAGTCAACACAGAAATTGAAGGATAGCATAGTTTCTCTAATATGAGAAAGCTGGCTGGGCATCTTAGCTCATGCCTGTAATCAATGCACTCAGGAGGCTGAGCCAGGAGGATCACTGAGAGTATGAGGCCAGCCTGGGGTACATAGTGAGTTCAGGGCCAAATTGTAGTATACAGTGAGACCTCGTCTCAAAAAAAAAAAAAATATATATATATATATATACATATATATATATATATACACACACACAAACATGCAATAATGATGAGAGAACTAAAATATCAATAATTTAAATGGCAAAATAGAAGTACAAGATAAGAACACTATAGCCAGAAGTTGATTTGGTTGTTAAAGAAGAAATGACTGTACTGAAAATTATTATTACTTAAATGTGCCGGATCCAATGAACATGGAGAGTCAGGGAAATGTGACTCTACCAAAAAGAAAAATTCCCAGTGACTCACTCCCCAATCTGAAGACCTAGTAACTGCCTGACAAATGGAAATCTCAACAATGCACTGGAGGCAATAGAGAGCCTGAAGATGCAAGATCCGTACCTTTTTCTATGCAGAAACTCTACCATGAGCCCGTAGACATGCATGAAATCATGAAGTCCACAGAGAGCATGGCTGGACACAGGGGTACAGGGGAATTGCGAACAGACAGAGATTTGCATGAGGACAAAGTTGAATCAGGAAAAGGATAGGATGCTGGGGCCCTCGCTGCCAGTCAAGCCACAGACAAGAGGGGGTCAGGGGTAAAGGTATAGAGGGGACAGGTCAAAGGATTCAGAGATTTCATGGTGAAGCTTTGGATTCTGGAGACAACAGCTGGTCCATCTGTATCCATCTCAGAGCACCTCAGCCCACATTTACATTGCCAGCTTCTAGGGTGTTTCTATGCCTACAAAATTCCTGAGACTGTGTGACAGTCTGAGGAAGCCGCACAGCAAGGGCAGCTGAAAATCTTGGGCTCTTTCTTGGCAGATGTCTTTGGGTCTGAAGCATAGTAGTCAAGGCATAAAGGAAGACTCCTTTAGGGATGATGGGTCGTCCTGATTGCTCACTCCTGCTCTCCAATGCATGGGATCATGAAACTTTCCTGCCTTCTCAATGACTGGTGATCAAAGACCCAACCTCTGAGATCAGATGGTTATGATGACTAAGTGATAGATTCTACCCCTGGGTTACACCAGGAGTGCTGAAGTGGTCAACCTTGGTATCACTGCTTTTAAACTGAACCTGGTCCTGTCACTCCAGAGGAGGCATCTTTGTAACTACTTTTGGTGCATGTTTCCTGCATCTTCCTCCCAGGAATAGGGCCACAACTGTGTTCAGGGGATTTCAGACTATGTCCTGTGGAAATAATCTCTGACCTCACAGGATGGCTGCCTAGAGCAACCGGGAGCCCTTGCACTTGACAGAGTGTGTGAGGTCCCCTTGAGCAGTACGGGATGAATCAGTTCATTGCATTGCCTTATCAGTGAAACAGGTCTTACTTGCTTTTTGGAGTAAAGGTTAAGTGTACAAAAGCACTGAGCTAGATCTCCTGCAGTTTCCTATGTATTCTGAGATGGGGTCTCCCTGAGTTGCATAGTGAGGCCTCCATTTTAGTTTCCTCCTGTATCACAAGGAACAGAAAGGTTTTGTTTGTGGTAAAATGATGGTAAAGTAAATGTCCTTGGGATAAAATACCTCGTATTTTGAAAACTTCATCACTGGCTGCAAAGGCAAAAACGATACCCTCTCTATATCTTCCTGGTGATGGAAACAAGGAGATATGAGCTGCAGGCAAGTTAGCTACATGTTCCAAAATGTAAAGCAGTGACTTTGTATTGTGATATGTGTTACATTCCACAAATTACATCAGATATTTCAGATACAGACACAATTTTAGATGGTATCAATAAACTAGTGAGTCATTTATGCATCTAAAAGCATAATTAATGCTAGCACAAGAAATATGTTTACTGTATTATGGGTATTTATTATTCATTTATATTTTTATGTTATCATAGGTTGATCACATTACCGTATCAGAAACTGAGCTTGTTTGTATTAAAAAACACTATAGGGGGTGGGGATTTAGCTCAGTGGAGTAAGCGCCAGCTTTGCAAGCGAGTGATCGTGAGTTTGACCCCTGGTACCAATTAAAAAAAAAAACACTATAAAATATTTCATTCTTAAACAGAAAAGCGAAGGACAGCTCAGGGAGACCTAATGGGCCTCATGCTCACAGCTTGGCAGGAACTATGAGTTTACAGATTTCTCACATTAGTCAAACATCAAGCATTGGTCCAGATGGACACTGAAAAAGCAGACTGTAAAATTTATTCCTAAAGTTGGTCAAACAGAACACAACATAAATCATAAATTAGTACATTTCCTCGTTTTATTAAACTGACTTTGTATTTTTCATTATGGCATTATTTAATCTTGTTAAACCAACGATCATCAAAATCAGTAGCATTGTCGGAATCAGGTAATAGAATAAAGGAATTTGCCTTATCATATCCAATAATAATTATTCTTCCAAAAATCTATATTCTTCCCCAAGAAACTTTACTGTTGACAAAAACTCTTGAAAATGGGGCTATAGGAGCTGGGGATTTAGCTTAGCGGCATAAGTGCCTGCCTGGCAAGCACGAGGTTGTGAGTTTGATCCCTGATACCACAAAAAAAAAAAAGAAAAAAAGAAAATGGGATTATAGATAAATCATTGCATCATTTATATTTTTACAAAGATTACCATAACTTATGATATCCACTTGTAGACAACTTTTTTGCTGATCTCTAGTATCAGAAACTCAGAGCAGCATGGTTTATTTTTTGGTAAAAGTTGAAAAAATTACCACAAAATTAAAAGTCTTTATAAGAGAAGCATGAAAAGTAAGATTATAGGGGCTGGGGATTTAGCTCAGCGGCATAAGCGCCTGCCTTGCAAGCAGGCAGTCGTGAGTTCGATTTCTGGTACCGATAAAAAAAAAAAAAGAAAAGTAAGCTTATGATAATATAAAATTTTATATAAGGTGTAATATTCACTCCAACATGAAGGCAAACTAAGCAAAATTGTGTACTTGATATAATATACTATTATGCTGGGATATATACAGGTGTCTTGTGAGGATAATATACAAGTTGTATGAAAACTGATGTTTGTCAAAAGCATGGTCACAAATCTCTCTCACCATCAAATATAACATCAAGTTCAAAATAGTTTTTGTTATACAGGATATGGTAAATATGCAAAAACAAAATTTAAATCAAGGCTAGTAGGCCATTCCCAACAATGGAAAACCAATTTAAAAAATTTACTTTTAGGGGCTGGGGATTTAGCTCAGCGGCATAAGCGCCTGCCTTGCAAGCAGGCAGTCGTGAGTTCGATCCCTGATACCGATAAAAAAAAAAAAAAAAAAAAATTTACTTTTAGTGGTCTATTTCTCCCAATTGTAAAAACAAAGCAAGATAATTACTACATAAATGCTAATCCTATTTGGAAGAGAAAACTACGTTTAAGTTCACTTGGTTTAATTAAAGGCACTGTTAAATGCAAAAACAATGGCATAAACAAAAATATGATTATGTCACTCAATTCTCTTTTTAAAAAATATTTATTTGATACTGGGGATCAAACTCACCACTTCATGCTTGCCAGGCAAACGCTTATGCTGTTGAGCCAAATGCCTGGCTGTCACTCAATTTTCTTATACTAGAGACCCCAAATACATAAACTAGATATTTACAAGTAATTTAATGAGACACACAAAATGAACACACTTTAGGATATCTCATTTGGGAGTGTATTTTCTGGAATATTATTAAGTAAATATTGGCAATGAAATGTTCGTATTATTTCTACAGGTCTCCATTACATGGAATGAGTGTGGTGGCACACACGTGTAATCCCAGCACTGGGGAAGCTGAGACAGGGGGATCATTGGGAGTTCAAGACCAGCCTGGGCTACAAAGTGAGCTAAAGGCCAGCTTGAAGTGCATAGTGAGACCCTGTCTCAAAAACACAAGAAAAAAACACTGCCTTCATACATATGGCTTGGCCCGTACGCCATCTTCATGTATTTGATGGCATTTTTCTGTACTGAATATTTCCCCACATTCCTTTCATACATAGGGTTTCTTCCAAGTGGATTCCTTCATGTCTTTGACAAATATTCTTTTTTTTTTTTTTTTTTTTTTGCCAGGGATTGAACTCAGGACCTTGCACTTGCCAGGCAGGTACTTATACCACTGAGCTAAATCCCCAGCCGACAAGTATTCTCTTGGCTGAAGATTTCTCACACTACTGATGCACAGTTTTTCTTCAGTGTGACTTCTTGATTGTATTTGAAAATATTTTTGTCCAGTGTATGCTATCCCACATTATTCACACACCTAGGGTTTCTCCCCACTGTGAATACTTTCATGTCTTCGACAGTGACTGAGTGTGCTGAATGCTTTCCCACACTGCTTACATACATAGGGCTTTTCCCCTGTGTGGGATCTTCTGTGCCTACATAATGTGGACTTATCAGCAAACCCTTTTCCACATTGCTTACATTCATAGGGTTTCTCCCCAGTGTGAATTCTTTCATGTATGTGACAATTAGTCTGTTGGTTGAAAGATTTTCCACATTGCTTACATACATAGGGTTTCTCCCCAGTATGAATTCTTTCATGTATTTGAAAATAATTCTGTGTGGTGAATGCTTTCCCACACTGTTTGCACACATAGGGTCTCTCCTCACTGTGAACTCTTTCATGTCTTTGACAATGACTGCGTCTGTTGAATGCTTTCCCACATTGTGTACATACATAGGGTTTCTCACCAGTGTGGGATCTTGTATGTCTATGATATGTGGACTTGTTGGTAAATCTTTTGCCACATTGCTTACATACATAGGGTTTTTCACCAGTGTGAATTCTTTCATGTACATGAAGGTTACCATTCTGGATGAAAGATTTCCCACACTGACTACACACATAACGTTTCTCCCCACTGTGAATTCCTTGATGTTTTTGCAAACTAGCTTTTTGGCTGAAAGACATTCCACACTGCTCACATACATAGGGTTTCTCCCCAGTGTGAGTTCTTTCATGATTTTGACAGTGACTGTACCTGTTGAATGCTTTTCCACACTGCTTACATACATACGGTTTCTCACCAGTGTGGGATTTTGTATGTCTACGATATGTAGGCTTACTGCTGAATTGTTTCCTACAATGCTCACATTGACAGTGTTTCTCTCCAATCTTTCTCATTTCATGGTTCTGAAAGAGTTGACTATCAGTGCAGGGTTTTCTATTTCCATTGCATTTATACAGCTTCTCTTCAAATCCCAAATGATCATCTGGATTCAGTAGAGTGTGAGCCATGATGGGCACATTTTGGCTCCAATGCCCAATCAGGGGCTTCCTACAAGCAAGGCTTTCACTTGGCTTTAAAGCAGATTGGCACATGTCCACATGAGCATCTGGAGTCCAAATGCGTAATTCTTGTTGTTTCCAATCTTTATATTGATAGCATCTTCCCACCTCCTCATTTCTGTAATAAAAAATGAACAAAATACCTATCACAATAAAAATGGTCTTCATATTAATTTACTAGGACAAGTTCTAGTTTGATGCCTGCTAAGAAATGTTGACAATGAATGGACCTAATAGCTACAAGGGTGCCTGAAAAACACCCATTTCCAAAAAGATGGTATTTGTTTGGATGGGAATTTTTCATTACTATACGTCTGCAATATACAAGGTCTAGTTTCATTTAGGGGACAGGTCTTACATACTGAGTCTTACATTTTGATGAATTTTGATACCTTTTCAATAATCGTTCTCCCAGTCTCTCCTTAACCTGATCATCTTTCCCATCTCCAAAAGTAACTTTTCATTTTCTATCATTCTTCTTTTACCGATTAAATTTTTTTAGTTCCTCATTTAAGAGAAAACATGACATATCACTTCCTGTGTCTGACAATTTCTTAATATTAAGGGATGGAGTCCCAACTATTTTTGTTTTTTGGCAAAAGACATGGTATTCTTTTATATGCCTGAATATATAGTACATGTTTTCTTTTTTGTTACTAGCAATTGAACTCAGGATCTTATGCTTGCCAGGCAGGTGCTTTGCCACTGAGCTGTAACCCTGGCCTAGCACATTTTTTCTGGTCTGAGAATTAAACACAGATCTTAGCACTCAATTTCAATTCCAGAATCTTTTTCTTTTTTCTTTTGACAGGTCCTCATGGATCATTAATTTCCTCAACCAGAACATCAGGTTGTCATCCTGCTGATTCAGCTTCCCAGAGTGCAGGAATTACAAAGTGTACCACCATGTACAGCGGGCCCCAGATTTCCATTTCCAGCTTCCAGAGATGGGTACCTGGCCTGTTTCCAGAGCTCCACTAATGTGACTTGCATTCAGAGCTTAGCTACTGTGAATACCTATGGAAACCTTGCATTGATCACATGTATGCACGAATCACGAAGATAAATAATTTCAACTTCTTTGTGAATATACCCAGAAAGGTATTTCTGGATTACACAGACACTTCTATTCTTAGTTTGAGACATTTGTATACTGATTATCACTATGGTTCTGGTTTATATTCTGACCAAAAATGTATGTGGGTACCTTGTAAGAATTTTAAAACATAAGTGGATTAAATCTCTAGGGGATGTTTTGAAAACATTTATTATCACAATCCTGGCATTCATTTGCATTTTGAATACTGCTGCCAGGCTAGCTATTTCATAATGAGTAGGCACACTCATATGCACACACATAGATAGCTTGAATACGAGTTCTTTTCAAAATTCAAAATTTTTTTCATATATTTCTATAAATACTGTCAAAATGCAATGTTGTACAGTTCTGTGATATTATTCATGAAAGTATTTTCTTATACTAAGATGTCTGATAGTGATATTTGTTATATATCAGTATTATCTCAGTTTCCTATATTTCTGTATTCAATTTTCAGATTATACAGAATCATATGTATCCATCTCCAAAGGGTTTTTAAGTGATTAAATTAATTTCAACATGGCCTCATTTATAACATTTCTGCTCACAAATTGACTCTTGAGGAATATTCTTTTCTGTGTGCAAGTTACCTTAGATTCCTTGAGCAATTTTTGTACTCTTGTTCAATTTGCTGGTTATCCCAGGTTCTACCTGAATTGCAGAAAGAAAAATATAGAAGTCACTATATCACTGTATAAAAATGAACAGATTCCAGTTAGATTCATGGTATAATGAATCTAACCTGAGACAGTCTTCAAAATGCTTTCATGTTCTATTTAATTGAACTGCACCAATGAGCGAGCACAATGCTCTCTGACTGTAGCAATGAGAAAATGCTGTCATCTTTACCTACAGCAGTCATGTTCCTAAATGTTTCCCACATCACATCTCTGTAGAGCTTCTTCTGCGATGGATTCAGCAGAGTCCACTCCTCTGTGGTGAAGTTCACAGCCACATCTTCAAAGGTCACCGCCTCCTAAATAATCACAGTTACCACAAAGAAGATTGAGACTCCCAGCCTGTTACCTCAAATCTTCTTATAAAACCTGAATCAAAGTTGATTCCTTCAAATATTAATTCCATGTATTGGTCACCAAAACCACGTACATGCACATATTTGCACAGGCAATTCTGATGCAATTGTTAAAGCAAATGTACAATTGCACTGGTTCCCCATAGGGTCACCCAAACTGCATATATGTACTGTCTTTAAAGTGGCTCTCTTAGAGGAAGGCTTCAAATCACCATCCACAAAGCACTGGAGCGCACAAATATCATATCATGAATGGCTTTGATACACCATAGATTATCTATCTCTTTTCAAATTTGATTATTCCTAGAATTGAGCCCTTCTTTTTTTCTACTTAGGCAGCATTTGGAAACTTGAATCATGTTTCATTGAAAAAAACTTAAACATTCAATGATATTTATGAATAATCATTAAAATGCTAATGAAAACAATTTTATTAGCACAAGTCTATGGACAATAATGGAATGACAAAAAATAGTAGAATGAAGCTGGGCATTGGTGGCTTACACCTGTAATTGGCTGAGGCACGAGGATCGTTGTGAGTTTAAGACCAGCCTGGGCTACAAAGTGAGCTCAAGGCCAGCCTTAAAAGCATAGTGATATCGTGTCTCAAAAAGCCAAAAAAAAAAAAAAGAATAGTAGAATGATGGAGAATAGTAGATAGTACTCTCTATTAAAGCTCATAACAACAAATGATCACCTTGCACGCAGATGAAAGAAATTAGAGGATGGTGAAATGGAGGGTAACGAGAAGAATATGAATACGATTTATTAAAAATGTAGGTAACCCAAATTCCAGGAAGGTGAACAAGTACTGTGTTCCATGGGACTCTTCTTTATGAAGAAAAGTATGTAAAGGTTGTCATAAAAGAGAAACAAGTAAAATGGTTTAGGCATTACACAGTGGTGGGAATCAAAACTGGGATGAATGGATTTCAGAAAGCAGAGTATTCTAGTAGGTGGGCACCGATCTGCAGAAGCAGCAAGAACTTCAAAAAGTCAATCAGGAGCACTGTGCAGAGGGAAAGGTGGGGGCTGCTCCAGGAAAGAAGACATCTGGTCTGAAACAGAAAAATGTTGATGTGAAAACAAAAAAGAACAAACAAAATCCCTGGTAATGGAGATGGTGGCATTACCAACAAGACACCACTGAGACATCTCAGCCTCAAAGAAGACGGTCTGGGCCCTTCACCCCCAGGAAGTCTCCCAGAGACCAGCATCGTGGCCTGTCTCTTTGAGACCCGAACCTCTGGGACATGCAGAGTGGACCGGGCTGTTTGGGTTGAAAGTCTGCCCAGACCTGCATCTCGGCACGACTGTTTGAGACTGGTAGGCCTGCCCTTCATCCGCAGGGAACTGCCCGGAGACCAGCATCTGGGCCAGGTCTGTTTGGGCCCTTAGCCGCTCCCTTCACCCCCAGGAAGTCTCCCAGAGACCAGCATCGCAGCCTCTCTCTTTGGGACCCGAAACTCTGGGACCTGCAGAGTGGCCTGGGCTGTTTAGATTGGGGATACTGTGGAGACCGGCATTTTGGCCAGGTCTGTTTGGGACTGGGAACTTTGCAGAAACCAGCATTTTGGCCTGACTCTTTGGGACCTGTAGGCCCACCCTTCACTTGCAGGGAACCTCCTGGAGACCTGCCTGGGACAAAGCACGGTGGCCTGGCCTGCCTGAGATTCCACAGGCTCTGGGGGTGACCACACCCAGCATTTGCCTTACAAATTGGGGAGCCAGGAGCCCACAGAGGGGAGTTAGGACCCTGTGAGGAAGCCAAGAGCCTGTGGGGGAGCCACTGCCCCTCCAGGAACTGAGGGTGTAAGAGGTAATTCGCCACACATGCAGAGAAAGCTTTGGAACACTGCTCAAAGTAAGGAAATATAGAAAAATGACAAAAGGAAAGACCAAAAGGCAGGCTAAAAGCCCTAGCCCTCCCCAAGAAAGCTTAGAAGCCATGTACATAGAAGAAAAAAGAAGCCATACACCTCAAATGTCTGAAATGATATCAAATGAAATAAATATGCAAATAGGGAAAGCTATGGAGAAATTCAAACCAGAAATACTTGCCCAGGTGAAAGAAGAATTGATAAAAATAGTGAAAGAAATAGTGAACACATCTAGTGAAAACACACCTAAAAAATTAGAGGAACAAAGCAAACATAGAATCCCTGAAAGAACAATATAAGAAACAAACAGAATGCATAAAGCAGATTGAAAGAGATATACAGGAAAACAAAAATTCTATTGAAAGCTGTAAAAACCGCCTCAATGAAAGTGAAGATAGAATTTCAGATCTCGAAGATAAGATTGCAGCCAGTGAGCATGAAAGACAAGATCTTTTAAAAATAACAAAGAATCAGGAAATAACAATTCAACACCTGCAAAATGATGCAAAGAAAAATAACATAAGATTACTAGGGATAAGTGAAAAAGAAGGGGACAGCCCAAATGATATCAAGAGGATATTTACAGAAGTAATAGCTGAAAACTTCCCAAACATGAGAAGAGAAACAGACATCTGGATAAGTGAAGCATATAGAACTCCAAACAGCCATAACCAAAATAAAACTACACCCAGACACATAATAATCACCATCCCAGAAATCCAACATAA
>PVJX010036548.1:0-17390 GCA_004027295.1 Dolichotis patagonum
TATGACTCACCCAAAGTTGCTATAGAGATATGATTTTCTTGGAAAAAACCTAGGAACATCTGCTATGGTTATATTTCTTTGCTCACTTGGCCCCATTGAACTTTATTGTCTGCTACAGACACTTTGACAAGCATCAGAATCACTTATAGACACTAACCTAGTTGTTGCTTTCACAGAAGCCTTAGCAAGTCAAGAGGAAAATTAACCTTTGTCTGAGACTTACTTAAAAAGTAAAGCCTTATGAACAATGTAAACAAGGTTGATTATACATTTTTGTACTATCAAACAGCCTTACACTTTTGATACTTGCAAGTAATGAACAAAAGTGATAACAGTGTGGCATTTATAAGAGACCCAATAATATGTTTCCAAATCATAGGCCACCATTAATGTGACTGTGATCAAGTTCTCTGTATTTTATAGAACCTTATCTCCCATCCCAGAAGGGAAATACTTCGCAGTACCTATATTGGGTGAGCACTGTTTCCCAGTACACCAGCATATTGAGTCAATATGATATCTTATATAAAAGATACGATCAAAAATACAGTAAATATTTAAATTTATTGAAAAAATAGAATAAAATTAAACCTCAGAATTATGACTCTAATTTAGAACACTCTTTTATTTTCATTCTTGCCACTTTCTGAAACAATTCAGAAAGTTCTTATTCATGAATGTATTTCATTGGCCTCTCGTCTTTCTTGGTGCTTGAACTGTTTAGAAATGGTTACCTTTCTTGGCCATTTTGACTTTGTGGAAGAACCAGAAATTGTCTGTTGCCAGATCTGATGAACACGGTGGATGAGAAAAAATCAAAAAGGTTTTATTAGACAGAATTTGTCATAAATTTTTGATCAGTGTGGGGTAATCACAAATTATGTTGAATGTTTATATTTCAAAATATTACACAAAAGACACATTGCCATTATTTGCCCTCAAAATAGGTTCTCTCTCCTAGATTACAGTTATTCCATTCTTTTTGGCAGTTTGGTTTTTGTTGTAATAAGATTTTTAAAAAATAGCATTCATTGATTCTTTCCATCACTCCTTGATGCTGAGATATTCGAGCCATTTGCAGGCTAATTTATAGTCTGTATTTTAAAAAGAAGTGTTTTAAAAGAGACTCTTTTCCATTTGTGTTGCACAGTTTTTAATGAAACAGAAAAAATTAATAAATCAAGAACTTAACAATAAGATAGATCTGGGTTAGTTGTAAAAATGACTATAAAGAGGGCATGGGATTTAAAGTCTCTAAGTGACTGAAATTCTCCATGTTAAATATTTATTCATAAACAGGTGAGTTAGAAGTGGCTATTGTGAGTTAAAGGGGTTATTGAGTGGATTGGCTTTAAGGTCACCAAAGAGATTAGTAAAGCATATTTCTAGATGTGGCTGGGTAGCACATGAATTCCTCATCTTTAATGCTATATCTGGTTACTATCCCCTTCCTCTCTGGTACTGTTCCTCTTCTTGGCTTCCTGGTCATGATGAACTAAATACCATTTATTTTTCATGCTTCCTGCCATGATGTTTGTGCCTTCGAGCCAGGGACCTACTGATTGAATATTTTGAAACCATGATCAATTACACATCTTCTTGTTTAAACTGTGTGTATGAGAACTATGATTCCCGGCATAGGATAGCTGATCAGTGTAGAAAATTGGTACCAGTGAAGTCAAGGCATGTCTCTGACTCCATCTGAACCCATAGTTCCAAAGATGACTCAGAAATCTTTAAAACTGTTTTTTTAGAAATAATTTGAAAAGTTAGGAAATATGTGCTGGAAAAGTCATCGACTGTCATAAATGGAGCCTCATGAGGTCTCTGACCAAAGCTCAGAAAACCAGTATACTGCAAAAAATACAGATAGCAAAAGCCAGTATCATGAAGCTACAGATGAAGAATATATCTGCAATTGGACAAGATGCTATATGTATTGCAGTCTGCAAATACTTTATTCATACTTTATCATGTCCTGACACATTGCAAAAGGCTGAATTTAAGAGCTATTGACTAGGTGATACAGCGAAATAAATTTCAAGGCAACTCAATCTTTAAACTATGGCATGTTACACATACTATGTAACTTCTGGCATTGGGCAATTTCTGGGTCTTTAGCAAAGTCAAAATGACCATTAAAATTAAATGTATTTAACTGATTCAAGACATCAAGTCAGTACCACAAAGCAACAAAAAACAAACAAACAAAAAAACCCTTTCAGAACAGCTTCATAACTGGCAGAAAAGTAAAAAAAAAATGTGTTAAAGTAAGAAGGAATATTTGAAGGGGATTAATGACAATATGACATTTACTGTTATAATTTTTAAAAACTTAAACACATTACATTTCAAGCATTCCTCTTACTTTGCTAACAAGTTAAATGTCTGTTTTCAGTTTTTGAAATAAAACTTTGACTTTTAACCAATGATGGAACTGTTGAAACTTGAGAGAAGGCATTACAACATTTTCAAGTTTATGCAGTATAGTTACAATATGTTAGGAAAAGGTACATACAACTTTGTGTTATTTGGGTTAAGGAATTGTTTTTGGGTAATGAGTTGGCGAGGGCTGCTATGAAACAATTAACTTGATTGGCTTCAGAGCAGCCTACAGGACTAGTAACACACACTCCTGGTGGGTCTGCATGATCTGTGTGTCTTATTTCTGCCATTTTCATCCTTCATTTTCCAGTAGCCAGAAACAAACAAGCTTTGCTTTGCCATTTCCCTTCCTGTCATATTGTTTGTGCCTTGGAGCCAGCTTACAGTGGACTAAACCTTCTGAAACTGTAGGTCAAGTTATTCCTGCTTCATTAAGATGTGGATATCAGATATTTGTCCCAATAATAGGAAAGATGATTAATTCAATATCACAGAATTTAATACATATTCAAATCACTTAGGGTGGCACTTATTGTTATGATTCTTAACGTACAGTTATTTAAAAAATATGTCACATTCCAGAATATCTAATTGTTTCATCATAATTATAACATTTTTAAGAGAAAAAAAAGCAAAACAGAAAAAGGGTAGAAATAATTCAGAATTTTTAAAATTGAGAAATCACTAGTTGATAAATTACATATTGTTTTCACAAAAGTAGTTGCTCAAGACACAAAATCAAAGAATAAAACGTGTACAATCAAAAAATGACGCTACAAACCACTCTGTTTGATGAACTAACAAAAACTTAGTAGTATGGTTATCTAATAATAACTTTTTATTTAAAGTTGTTTTTGGAGAAAGCATTACAGGATTTCTTTTAGCCCATGAATATCATTCGTATTATATATTGGGTGAAAATTGAAGTCAGTATACTTAAATTAATAATCACGTTGATGTGTCTGGATTATAGCTCAGTGGTAGAAAGCCTACCTGGAAAGTGCAAATTCTGAGTTTGATTCCTGACACCAAATAATAATAATAATAATCATACTGATGGTATAAATAAGATTCATCTTTAATCAGATGACCTTTCAAAATCAGTGTCACTAATCCCAAAAATGCATATGATGCTTTTATTTTCTGATATTCTGTGTCCACATAAAATTCATGAAATCGGTATAATCAATTGTATTGTACCTTTGAATCTGAAGCTATTATTCTATGTAGGTGACATTTTCTGTTATCTGGTACCCACAAAATTGTAGCTTTTGATATTGATATATTATGTGTGAAGAGTGTAGCATTTAGGGTGTTCACGCATTTTCATACTAAGAAGCTCCATGACTAAACCCAGGTAACCTTTAATAAAATTCACTCAAATATTAATGGGACAGAACTACCTGAGTGGAAACCATAGATGTGGAGGCATTCGTTAGTTGTGCCGTTTCATGATCTGTGACTCTAGAACACCACTATGGAAACATTCTGAAGTAAATTCAGATCAAACCTCTATTTCTAGGACTGGATGCAGTGATAGTAAAAAAGAACTTAGTTTTCCTTGATGAATTTTTTTCAGGTAAAATGAAATAAGTTTCTTTTTGTAAAAATCAGTATGTATAAAAATTCTTACAGACACATAGTTTTACATGTTAGACAAAAGAGTTAGTAAATGTAGAAACAACACTTTGTTATAATAATTTTCCAGGACAGTGAGACCATGACATATTATTTACGTGTGTGGTATGCTAATGACAAGCAGTGCTCAGATGGTCCTTCTCTCCCTGTGTTTGAGACGTTTTGAGTCTAGTATTTAGCTCTTTGAATAGAGAAGGTTATTCGTGACCCAGTTCCGTCCTGTGATTGTGAGTGACACATAAAGGTTTGTGATGCACTCCATTGTATGTATTCTTGCCCTGCTGGGTCCAGCTCTAAAGCTTTCTGTTAAAATAGTGGCGTTTTACAAAAGCAGAGTCTCCCTTAGCCTGTAGGTTTTTTTGTCATGAGCAGAATATTGTCTGAACAGGTACTTAAACAGGTAATATTAGCCAAGAAAAACATCTCTGAGATGTTATAGGATGCATCACTGCATAACCGAAAACAGTGGCTAATTCAGGTTAACCAGTAACTAACTCTAGACAAACTTTCTCAGTAACTTAAGTAAAATCATATTTTGAATGGATTGATGGAATGATTGAGAATAGTCTGAAGATCGAATATGGAGTGAAATTCCTGGGAGAATTGCATTTAGAACCAGAGCTCCTCTTACAAAGTCTGTGTTCCGTATTGAAAGTAGAAAACTATCGTTTGTTAATCATGATATTTCTTCAAGAAACTAGAAGTGAAATACCAGCTTATTTTTTCTGCCTCAGTATTTTGACCGTGTAAGGACTTACTCTTGTGAAAAGCACCTCTCATAACACTAAACACATTATTTTTTATGAAATAACAGAATAATACAATGTTTAAATTTCAAGTTGTGTGTCTGCTATTCTATTATTGAGTGAAACAATCTCATTTCTTTGAAATTGTTCACTTATTTTCAGCATGGCAATCACTTAATTTCTCACCTTTGTGTTATAAGAAATACTAATTGAGTAGCATCTAGTATTCTAGGTTTCAGTATGATAGAAAATAAATTGACATGTTATAAAATTCTATGCTTTGTGAAATCAGAAGTTTAAGAATTTTTCAAAGGCAGCACTAATAGTATACAATATTTACTGAGGTCACCTGAACTGGATTCATTGGTAAGGAAAAATTTCAGCAAATAATTCAAGTAAGAGTCATTAGCAGAGTAGGGTTTTACAATTACAGATTTGATAACATTGTCTGCCTTAACTCCACAGCATTCTTCATAATTATTAAATTATTTTGAGTGACACAATATGTTCTATATGTGGGCTCATGTGAAGCATTTTCTATGCACACCTTGTCTTTTTTGGACTATTTGTATGTAAAAATCTGTAACCAGCTACGTATTTTCACATTTATCTCATATGTATATTGCACCCTTTCATCGAGTCTTCAATAGGAAGACACCTATATACCCAAGAATGTTATCAAGTGTTTGTAAAGGTGTTCCACATGCCATAATCTAACTTTTCTTGTGTGCTACCTTATGAGTCCATCCAATGCTACACTTTGTAGGGTATCATATTTGTGGCATTGTAAATACAAATGATTTTACAATGAACCGTGAGTTCTTTTAAGACAAAGAATGTTGATTCATTTTAAGAGTGCCAATGTTGTTTATACATTTTTGCTTAAGCTTAATTACTTTCTTTTTTATAATCTTTAATCCCAAAATTTTACTGCTCGCATCATAAGTTATTTTGTCTTTTTTTATGGTGGAATATTATGTCTCATAGTTATTGTTTGAGTTTTATCTTATTTTCAATCATACATATATTTTTGATGGTTATCATAAAGATGGACTTTTCATTGAAGTATTTAGACTCAATTTATATTTTATGCATTCTTATGTCACTGAAGAATAAAATACTTTAACTCACATATTCTTAAATAAATGGATGAGTCAATAAATTGATGTTCCACATTAAGCATCACAGTTGATTCTCATATTTATATTTCTTCATTAATTTTTCTTTAAATTTTACATTTGAATTTTTCCTGATAGATGACAACTGTATCACTACATTCTTTTCTGAAGTTTTATTAACAGATCTGTCTAGGAAAATTTTATTCTCTATAAAAATAGCTAAATGAATAATGTACACACATTGTTGTGCAAAGACAAAAACACGCATACACTGTTCAAGCAACTTATATATTTATGAAATTAAATTTCTGTGCTGGTAGAGACTTTAAACAGAATTTGAAGCACACACACACACAAACACACATACAGACAAACACAAAGGCTTGCATATGTCTCAGAATATTTCATTTAGTATAAAAACAGAATTACTTCAACTAAAATCTTATGACAATGTATCTGTAATTCCATTTATAATCTGAGTCTTAAATCTGTGTACGTTTCCTGGTACTTCCTCCTTGAATAAGCATTTGGACCTGAGTTGAATTTCTTTATTAGCTTGTATTTTGCTTCAGAACATTTCACACACACACACACACACACACACACACACACACACACAGTCTTTAGAATTTTTGGTATCTTTCACTGGTTTAAGAAAAAATTTCCAAATCTAATATTTCAATCACCTTCCTCCCACCCTACTTATTTCCTGTCAAAATATCTATTTGAACTTTGATTATATCTGTTGGCAAAATTTCATTTGGCCTGTTCCAAGGCATCCTTTTGTCAAATGGTGTTGGACTGATTGCCACTGTTTCCATAATTAATATAGAAATGTGATGCAGGGTTGCTTTTATATTCTTTTGCTAAAAGCCCATTTTGAAAAGATTTATAGTTTCATACTGGAAGTGAATTTATTTCCACAGATGCAAGAATTCTGTTGCTGCTTTTGACAGTAAATATAGATGACTGTCATCCAACTTACTAACCAAATGCAAGCTTGCTTATATGTCATAAATGACATTACTGTTGAAAGATGAAAGCAAAATTGATGGTTGGTACTTAGTGATGAGGTACATAATCCACTTACTAAGAAAGGTATTTAAATTTGAAACACATTAAATGGATTTTACTTCAAAGCCATCAATTGGGTATATATCAATTCAATTTTTAGAGCATTACTTTTCAAACTAGAAGTTCTTTTTTTTGAAACAATAAGCTTTAACTGTATACTATTATATAAACAGCTAAAAGTGGATTATGAAGTTTCATGAGAAGTTATTGAAACTTAGAAGAAGGTGTTAGCAATATATTGTGCACTAAGAATTTTTAAATAATCTGTTTGAACTAAAATGAATTATATTTTAAGTTGTAATATTGACAAAACAGGAACTGTGATTATCATAAGCTGCTTTTGTAACTTTATGAAAAGAAACTGTCTTAAGCAAATTCTGTCATTTGTTTCTGGTGTTTCCTCCAAAGAGAACTAGTACACTATTTTTTTTTGAAACTGATACTTTGTTTATAAAAGTAAGTGCCTTTAACTTAGTACACAGTGATTCTCTAATACATAAGTCTTGATAGATGAAAATGTAGGATGCAGCTTTTGTATAAAATAACTGGCAAATGAAAAAACTAAGTAAAGTGCTTCCTAGGACAACTGAAAGATCTATCACGAAAGATAGGAAGAAAATAAAGCAAGGAACATTCAAATCAGAGGGGACTATCAGAGACAAAGGAAAGACGGCTAGGATAATAATGCCCCAAATACATTTTATTTGAAAAGGAAAATAAAAACAACTATACATATGAAATAAAATAGTAACTTAATAAAAATATTTTTAAAAGTCACACATGATCTAAATAACAAAATTAAGAATACAATTTTGATGTAATAAATGAGGAATTTTTTTTTCAAATGATAGCAAAGATAACCACAGCTCAAAAATAGCTAATTATAGAGAACAAAGTGAGACATTTAAAAATCTACCTAAAAGAATTTTGGAGAGCACAATTTCTAAGTAAGAAATTTTGTTTAAAAGCTACATGTATTCCTGTTAGTTTATGATTTCTAACTTCAAGGACAAAATAGAAAATCATAAAAGTTTTTAAATAAAATATAAAATATGACAAAAAAGATGGAGGAAAATGAGAATAATAATTACTCAAACATAATATTTTTAAGGGGAGAATTCAATACCAGAAAGTCTAGAGCAAAAGCTTCTCAATTAAAAAGAAACACTTGTATTGAGAGTACAAAATAATATATTTAGCCCAACTCTAATTTGATATTAATATAAAGATATTTTCACTATTCAAAACAGTAAATAATTTTAGACACCAGACACATGATAGAAAGCACACACACACACACACACACACACACATTTTGGGTAAAAGGAACAACTGTAAACAGTGGAATATTGGAATCACTGGAAAAAATCCCAGAGTATCTTCATGTTTGATCAAAAAGAGAAAAGTAAAATTTATTATATTTCTGTGATATAAACTGCAAAGAACAGAATCATAACTCTTGAATGTAGGAGGAATAAAATAGACTGTGGATCTTGTCCTATTTTGTGATTTGGTGGTATATAGTTAGTACAACTGTGTGAATATTTAGTTTTAACTAAATTTTTTGATACATAAATGAGAAATGTACATATTAATGAGGTATATAACATTTCAATACATATGTACTTTGTGTAAAGATTATATCAGTTTAATCATCACTGTCTCTTCAAATATTTATCATTTCTTTATAGTAAAACCACCTAAAATCTTTTCTTCTTAATTTTGCTTTTTTTGTTTTTGTACTAGGGATGGAACTCATGACCCTGCACTTGTGAGGCAGGCATTTATTCCACTGAGCTAAATCCCTGGCCCCTTTGCTAATTATTTTTAACATATACAGTAAATTATCACTGTCTACTATTGCCCTACAATTATCTATCTCTTAACATCCCTCCTTGGCACTACCCACAATCCACTGGGAATCACTCTTTTATTCTCAACTTTTATAACTTCTATGCCTTTTATACTCTGTACATGAGTGATATTATGTCTTTTTGTCTAGATTATTTTGTGTAACATAATTATCCCAATTTCATACATGTGTCAAATGATAATATATAATATAATATAATATAATATAATATAATATAATAATATAATATCCAAAATGCCAAACTTACAGGATAAGTGGATTAAGTTGGCTCACGGTTTTCAGAGATTCAGTCTATACTTGGCTGGTTTCAAGGCAGAAATATTATGGCAAATTGGTACACCAAAAATTTTTGTTTACTACATGATGATAACAACACAAAGTAGGGAAATAGGCATAGCAGAAGAGATAAAAAAATAGAAACGGGCAGAGAATCCCAGGTCACTCCAACACAATCTACCCACACACAACAAGTATGTGCTTTACTAGTCCTCTGGATGTTTCCCAAACCAGGAATGTTGACAAAAGTAAAGACAACCATCACATTTCACCCATTGTCAACATGATACTCAAACATATGTCCCTAACCTGTAATCCATCTCCATAAATCACAAGTCACAATTTTAAATAACATTATACAACTGTGCTGTGTACAACTGAAACATAATTACCACTTCTCCAAAGTCTCAAAAGACTCAGCATTACAAAAATTCACATGCCTTTGACCATCAGGGTGAATTCTCTGCAAGAAAGAAGAAAGGAAAGAAAGAAGAAAGAAAGAAAGAAAGAAAGAAAGAAAGAAAGAAAGAAAGAAAGAAAGAAAGAAAGAAAGAAAGAAAGTTATAGAATTCCAAACATAAGGCAAAGACTAAACATCTCCAATCTAACAGGGAAGAATAGGAAGATTAAAGAGAATAGGACAAAAACAAGACTGAAAACTAGCAAGGCAATTATTAATCCTCTAGCTCCACATCCCGCATCCAGAGAAAACAGTGGTGAAAGGTGATGGCTTAATTCAGAGGGCTTAATTGGCTCCACTGTGTAACTTTTCGTTTGGAGATTCACACAGTCTTTCTTGGGCTGGCTTCACTGATGGCCTGCAGCTTGCTTTAAAATTCATTGCCTATCCCTGGCATTTGGAGATTACTTGGCTTTTCACTGTACTTTTGGATTCATTCCTGTACCTTCATGCACTGCCCTCTTATATTGTCTTTGCCTCCCTTGCTTTCCTTTGAAATATCGATGAAAGCTCCCATGATCCAATAATTTCCATATTCTGTATTCTGGCACAAGGAGCATGCTGTTATCTGTATTTTAATGTCTCCCCAAAGCCACATGTAGTCATGGGGGCAGGCTTCTAGAGTTGTGAATGATTCATGGCCCAAATCTGGGACTATGGGAGTGAATGGTATACCCAAGTGAGTGTGGCCTACATGCAATCTAAGGGACAGAAAGAGTCTTCTCTCTGTGCTCACCCCTTTTTACTCTTGCTGCTTTTGCTGTCTTCCACCACCATGAGCTATCACCCTCTGCCATGTGCCACTCTGCTTTGGAGTCAGCTGAATGTGGATTGAAACCTCCACAAACAGTAAGCTAAACATTTCTCTCCTTAATTTGTGGGTGTTGAGCATTTTCTCAGTGACTAGAGAAAAGTAATCAACACAAATGATTATGTGGATGGTACAAAGTTGCTGCCAGTGGTAGCAATAGCCAGGTCCTCTTGAAAATGACTGCAGTGTTGACAGAGTGTATGCATTATTGAAAACTGTGAAATTAATCTTAGGGAATCAAGTCCTAGGAGATGCTTCTTGAGCAGAGATGCCAGGGGCTCTCTTCTAAAATGAATTTTTAGACTCTTACATCCTTAAGGTTGTGCTCACCAGGATCATAGTGACTTTTTCAATGCCCTCAAGACATCTTTCTTCATGGTCCTGTACAAAATATTTGTCTGAGTTTTAGTTCACCATCCTTTCTGGTAACCACACCTACTTTCATACCACATTTCCCTGTATTCCTTTCAGGCCAGTATTAATTTTCAAAAATTTCTGCCCTGCTTTTTGGTCCTAATCGTCTTCTAAGCTTTTCCAAATTCTACTGACAAGTTTCAAGTGCTTGTGAACCATGTGGTGAGACATAGTCAATAGCAATTATCTTACTCTTGGTACACATTTTTTACTTTAGTCAGCTTTCTCATTGTGGGTATATAACACTTTACTCCTGGATCCTTTAAAAATGAGAGTTTATTTTGGCTTAGAATTTTGGAGGATTCAGTCAACAGGTGACTGGCACCCAGGCAGAAACATTGTGTCAGAGGGTTGTAGCAGAGTAATTTTGTCTGCCTTGTGGTAGTCAAGAAGTAGAGCAGAGGAATGACTTAGGTATATAACCCGAGGTAATATCTCTGTGGCTCGTTCAGAAATGTACACTGGGGGGTTTGATAATTCCCTGGACAAACCTCAAGCCAATTAAGTCGAACAGTTTCATAAATCGTCAGAGACACTCAGAATGTTCTCATTTATTGGGTATTTTAATGAACATGGCAATGAACAGGGAAAGACAGATATCTAATTAAGGCACATTTCATTTGCTGTAGGTATTATAGATATACAATAGCTAGACTGCTGATAGTTCTACTTTTTTTAGGAAATTTAATTTTTTAATTGATTTTACTAATTTGCATTATCAACAACAATGTGAAAAACTTTCTTTTTCTGTAAATCCTCACCGGCACTTGTTATCATTTGTCTTTTCTATTTTACCATTCTTACGAAAGTAAGGTGATATGTTATTTGGATTTTGATTTGTATTTCCCTGATGTGCATTCATTTATATGCCTTTTGGTTATTTGTATGTTCTTTTCAGAAATATATATTTAATTCTATAATCCATTTGTACATCAGGGATTTTGTTATTGAATTTTGGTGTTCCTTCTATGTTCTAAATATAAACCCCTTATCCTATATAGTTTTCAAATATTTATCCTATTCTATTGATTTTATCTTTAGTTTTTTTATTGCTTTCCTTTGTGGTGAAGAAGGTGTTGTATGTTTGTTTTTCTTTGGTGTAATCTTAACTATAGTTAGTTTAGTTTTCCATGCTTTTTAAATCTTGACCATAAAATCTTTGGCTGTTCCAATGTCTTGAAAAATTTATCTGATATTTTCTATTAGTAGTTTTTTAGTTTCAAATATCATATTTGTCTTTTACCCATTCTGAGTTAATGTTCATAAGAGTGATAAAAGTCCAGTTACGTGGTTCTACTGGATATTAGTTTTTTCCAGAAAAATATTTTCCAAATGTCTACTGCATATACTTAGCAGCTTTATTGGATTGTACTAGTTATTAATGTAATTAATGTAGTAATTAAGTATGGGTATACTTTTAAGCTACCTTTTCAGTTTCATAAAGCAGAAAGGGATTGTACGTATTATGAGTGTGAAATGTCAGAAAAAAACAAAGCAACACCAAATCTCTCATTTTTAGATTGAATAAGGTGGCAAACAAGGTTGTCATTTGCACACTTGTGGAAATGTGTGGGGAGGAGTAAGTTTGGTGGTGTAATGATGAAGATAATGCTATTTCTACTTTATATATGTTAAGTTGAACATAAATGGTAGCTATAAGAATGGAAATAACAAAATCTAGTTCTTTGTATGAATCTGTTAATCAAACAGGATCAAAGTAATTTATGTAGAGTACTCTATATAGAAAAAATACTTTTTTATTGACTAAAAGTTAAAAGTAAAACAAAAGTTGAAAGTTTTGGTCTGCTTCTTTAGATTTATAAAGTGTGAGAATTGCAAAAATCCAATAGGTTAAATGAATTGTCACTATACTGCTACTATAGTCAGCTATTTGGAGAACAAAATAATTATAACACAATTATAATATAACATGACTAAGAACATCAAATAATTATAAAGTTCTATTGTACTAACACAAGATCATTTTCTGGACCAGAATAATAGTCATCACAAGGGAAATGATGGTTGAAAATTCAACGTACAAGTATCATCAAATGGCATCCCCAAAAATTTAAAAATAAAATTCTAGGTAAAATAAACCTACATTAGCTTTGCCTTCATTAGAGTTCTTGTGTACTCCTAGGAAAATGAGTTCTGAAGATTCATGACTGTGATATATTCTAAGACGTTCAATCTCATTACTGAAATTTTCTGAGCAAATCTTTGGGTATGCATCATTTTCATCATTGAGTAGAGTGATAGCTAGTAACATGCTATTTCTTTTGAACATTAACAGCTTACATTTTCCATCTAAATATCATTTTAAAACCACACATAGGCTGGTCACATAGCTCCGTGGCACACGTACCTGCCTGGCAAGCATGAGGTCATGAGATCGATCTCCAGTATCAAAATAAATAAATAAATAAATAACCCCACACATTATACACATAAATTTGTAAAAAGAAAACTTCACAAGTTGGTTTCTAGTTAGAATTAGAAAGCTGATGCAGCATCTGGGGAATACACAAGATTTGTCCAAGTATGGAGCCACTGAATGGTGCAGGGATGGACACACATGCTTCCTCCGCTTCGATCAAAAATAGACATGATGGGTTAGCTCACTTGATCTTAAGAATGAGAGAAAACACTGAATATGGTAAAAGGTAAGAAGGTAAATATTCTTAACCTTTAATGAAACGGTATGAAAAATTCACTAAATGTAGAAAAATGACAAAACAATGAGAGTTTTTATGAAATAATTATTTCATGGTAATGGCATTTAGAAGGACAAGACTTTTTACTATATACATACATATGCATTAATGATAAATATATATTTATGTATAGCTACGGATAACTAACTATATATATAAATATAACTAAGTAAATATATATAACTTTTATTTCCATCAAAATGGGAAGTGAAAAACAGTATGGATTAGTAAATGGACTGAATTACGCTTTTAATACATGAAAAGCATTTTTAAATTGATCTGTTGCTCTCTTGCAGACAGTGTAGGTTGATAATGATAAAAATGTATAGATGACTTTTGAAGTCACTTTAATTTTCCCATATTGATAATTAAATTGCTCATACTCTCATGCAAAAGAAATGAAAATAAAAATACACTTAATAAAATACTACATTTGCTTGAACTTCCCATGTTAAAAAAACACAAGTACCGGCAAAATTAAAGCATCTTTCTCAATGTAATGTTAGCAGTTGGAGAAAGAATATACTCAAAGAAAGTGATAATAAATGTATGCGTAATGCATAAATGATAAAAATGAGTACATATGTATACAGGCATATATTTTCCCATGAATTTTCATGAATCAAGAACAGGGCATTTCTTTATATTGAATTAGAAAAGAAACAGTACTTCTTTTATCAAGAAAACAAATTTAGGAATAACGTAAATTACCAAGACAAAAAATGTATTTTATTGTCCAAATTTTTCTCAAAATTTCTTGTCAACTTTAATTTAAAAGAGAAAAATTGTTGTGGTTTTAGTCAAAAGGAACATATGTTTAAATGGAGGTTATTGGCTACTTATATAAAAAACTATTATTCGTGCTTCAAGAAATAATCTCTTAAAATAATTTTGCAGTAGTGAGTAAACTTATATTCTTTTGCAAATTAGGTGACTCAAAATCCTGATGGTCTTCTCATACTCTCCAGAAAAGAAAAAGAAGAATTTACTTGTATTTGGTATGCTTTCCTCAATACTTCCAGCTCAATATTTTTTGCATATGATTCTGTTGCATATTGAGATTTAAAATATTTGTGACTAGTTTAATTTTTGTTTAGAAATACACTGTCATATAGCAAAGCATTTGAAACACTGAATCACATGGGAAGACTCCTTCAGCACAAAGGCTTGTTTGAACACTTATTTTTGCCAAATCAAAGAACGAACACATAAAAAAAGGGTAAAAGCCTTGAAATATGTCAAATGACTGAGAAACCAATTTCTATGTAGAAAGACAATCAAAGCAATAGAGACTGTTAGTACAAACATGTCTAATTTACCACTGTATGTTTACATCCAACTAAACATAGGGAACAACACAAGGAAGGGAAATAAAAAGGCTAAGTAATGTGGAAGTTGAAATCAATGAAATTTTTCATAGCAATTTGAAGATTGCATTAAAGTGGAGCTTGCTGTTTTGTTTTCTGTCTTTACTTTACCACCTTGGTTGTCAGATCTGTCCTTCTTGGAGTCATCTGAGCTTTACCATGCTGTGGAGCAAATTAAGTTCTTCTCACAAACTAAATTCATTTGCTGAACACCTACACTATTGGAGATAATTAAAAAACAAGTTAGGTTATCTGAGGCCCTTCCAAGAGAGCCTAATCGTGAAGTCTTTATAAGGAGAAAAGTTTGGGGTGACCTATTGAAAAGAGTTCAGGGTTTGCATAAGTGAAAATGTAAGACCCAAGTGAGAACAACGCAAGAAGGCAGGCATCTGCACCTGGAGAAAAGAGGCCTCAGAAGAAACCCCATGTAACAACATGGTCTTTCAATTTCCCTCAGCCAGAAACCCAAGAAAATAAACTGTTGCTTTTCTTTGCTTTTGTTTTCTTTTTTTTAAAGTTACTGAGTCTTTTTCTTTTAAAGAGACAAGTCTTTCACTTTGTTTATTTTTTATTAATACAAAAAGAAAATAAAGTTTGGCTTTTTTAATCCATGGAAATGGTTTCCTTTGCGAGGATCAAGACGTCTACTCTTTTTCCTATTTTTTTTTAATAGTACATGCTTGTACTACATAATGTTTACATTCCTTGTGGAGAAGTTGTAGCATTTTTTATGACAGTCCTAATGCACTAATGCAATATATTGCTCTTGGGTTTTTTGTTTGTTTGCTTTTAATCCACACCATTTCTTATTTTGAAGGTACTGCAGTCACTATCCTGATATAGGCTTACTTCACTGAGGCACAAATGCATTTGTCTTCTTGCTTTTATTATCAACCACCAATTTTTCATTGCTGTCAGAGTTATTTTTCTATGATACATGTTTCCTAATTTATAATCAAAACATTTCAATAGTTGCTAATTGACTGTCACAACTAAATAGCTTAGCATGACAGAAGCCTTACATTCATTATTGCCAGTCATGAGGCACAGCCAAACTTGAACTTCAGTTTCAAATGTGATCACGTGATTACACAAATCATGTGAGGATCTTGTTGAAAGCTGAATTTCCATGCTGCTTCTCTGGACATGCGGCTTAAATGAATCTGGGTTGTATCTTGGGAACCTGGATTATCAATAGAATTAATAGAATAAAAGGTGATCCTTTTCATGCTTTAAGTTTATAAAACATAAAATATCCTGTGTAAAAAAACACTCCAAAGAGAGCTTCCTGCCCCTTCGAGCAAGTAAAGATACAAGGGAAAATGGACGTTTCTGAACTGAAAGCAGACGCTCATCAAACAGATTTTTAGTGCGTTGATTTTGAAATCCTAGCTTTGGACTTGGGAGAAATAAATTTTGCTACTTACCACCAATTCCATTTAAAATTGAAGTAGTCATTTGTACAGATTAAGAAATCTAACGATGTTTGATGTTTCTGATAAAACCACGTTTCTTTTCTTTTCTTTTTTTTTTTTTAACCAAGAATTGAACTCAGGACCTTGTGCTTGTCAAGCAGGTGCTACACCCCTGAGCTGTACCCTTGACCCCACATTGCCTTTCTAAGATCCAGATTCCACACTTGTAATACAGTCAATGACCATGGTAATTTTCCTGAAGAATTGTTTAAAATCGAATGGCCACATATATAAAACACCTTTCAAAATTTTTCTACAGTGTAAGTACTTACTAAAACCTAGATTACTTCACCATGAATGATCGACTAAATCATTGTTCCAAATGCACTGCAGAGGGATTATATACGTACCTTCATATCTGTAACAGTGCCCTGTGCTATTCGAAGCATCCAAGCACCTTCACATTAGGGATTTGGGATGTGTCTTGTTTTCATCATCAGGAAATTAACTTATGTGCAAACAGAAAACTGAAATATCTTTGCAAAGCTGAATTTGTAATGAGAAAAATATTTTTCAGCCTGGGCTCAGAATAATATATGTAGAGCTAGTAATGCTGTGCAGGTAGCTGCTGGGTCTGGCAAATACACTGCGACCTAGGCTGAATCTTGGAAGCTAGGAAATGAAGTTCAGAGATTGGAGGCTAGACACGCGTCAGCATCATTGATTTGGAGTCAGCGTGCAGGCCACAGTGATCAATATCTTTCTACCTGTTTTAAACGACCAAATTGAGGGCTCTAAATTTTGCCATAATTCATTGTTTTTCTCCCTCCCTTTCCCAACTGCTTCCCCGTCTCACTTCTCTCCTTCCTTCCATTCCTCTTCTCTTTCTTTATCGGTCTCCCTGTTTCTGTCTAATATTTCATTCAAATAATGTAGTCTAGGTATAATTTTTTCAATGAAAATGTGCAAAATTAGAGTGTATGAAAACATTAATTATAAATCACATGCGATGGTCTTTAGGATTGTTCTAGGGAAAAATAACGGCAGTCCAAACAGGTTTGGGGGAATTTAAATATACATACAGGTATATATATAT
>PVJX010036549.1:0-17522 GCA_004027295.1 Dolichotis patagonum
ACAACCAGATATCAACAGTAGCTATCATGTCTCTTTCTTTGAAGTAGTTGAGCATAACTTCACACACAATAATATCAAACATAACAAAATAGTATAAAACCATTCCCAAGAATGAAAGTATTATAGGACATTCAAAACCAAGTAACAGGAAATGAACAATGGCTTCTATAATATCTCATTTTCCATAAAAATTTTGTTTATACTATCACACATGTTAAAATTCAGTAAGACACAACATGATAGAACCAATGGAAATAGAAGAACAAAAGCATGGTAGGACTTCAAAGCAAGATGATATTAAATCAGCAATGGCTGCCATAATGTCTTGTTTTCTTCAGAGTAGCTGTTCATACCATCACACATAATAAAATCAAACAAAACAGAATAAAACCATTCCAACTAATGAATGAAGACATTATAAGACTTTAAAGCAATATAATAGGGACCCATGATTACCATAAAATCTTATGTACTCTTATCATTTCTTACATTAGAGAGACTATACAGTATTTATACATGTGAGTTTGATTTATTTTACTTATGAGTATGGTCTCAAGTTGCGTCCATCTATTTATAAATATCTCAATGTGACCATTCTTTATAGCTGAGTATTACTCCATTGTATAAAAATATCATAACTTTTTATCCATTCCTCAGTTGATGGGCACTTAGGTTGTTTCCAAGATCTGGCTATTAAAATTGTGCTACTATAAACATGGGTGCACATATATCACGGTGGTATGATGTTTTCAGTTCTTCTGGAAATATCAGGCAGGCTACCTTGGAATAAGGCATAGAACTTACTGGCATTCGTGATTATGTAAGTGCATCTGAAATTGTTCAGGGTTATATTTGTGTGAGATGCTGTGTGGGGAGTTTTCTACGTTGTCACCAGACTGCTGAAATTCCATCCATATCTTTTTTTTTCTTTGCGTGGTTCTAACATTCTCTTTCATTGACACTGGTATGGAACCTTCTGGTTTGTGTATGTGGATCACACTGTGACACTTTCACAATTGATCAGACGTGGAAGCTGCTTGGTCTGAAAGAAGGCACTGACCAGAAGAACAGATAACAACCACAAACAATGCACTGCATATAAACTCTGCCCTCAAGCAGTGGTAGTTTCTGCCTAGTTTATTCCATGGAATCAAACAGTCATTTGTGTTTTTCTGAAATGTGCACAGAAATCAAAGCAGAGCCAGAGTGAGCAATCATCAGAGAAAGCATGAAGTGAGATCTTCTGTGGAGACATATGTGTGTGAGTGATATTTCCGGGGATAGAGACAGCAGGAGCTATTGAATAGTGACATCACTTGATATGTTACAGTCACAATATTAATTCATCTTGAGATTTCAAGTAATGTTAGAGGAAAATGTGTAGCTAAAATTGCTCATCGAAGGGACCCGTGTTATAAAAGCTTGATGCACACCAGTGTAAAGGCATGAATGCAGCCAGCCACTATAAGGCATGCCTGTAATGTCAGCTACTCAGGAGGCTGAGGCAGGAGGCTCACAAGTTTTAGGTCAACTTGGACAACCTAAGACCCTGTTCCTAAGTAAGTAAATAAACAAATAAAAAAGGCTGGGGATGTAGCTTAGAGGTCAAGTGCTCCTGAGTTTAATCCCCATGCCTCTAAGAAAGGAAAAAGAAAGCATGTATGGGAGAATCATGCATGGGTCTGATGTAAAGTGAAACTGTTTTGCTTCATAAATCACATCCTCATCACAAATGTGCAAGGGTTAGGGAATCAAGCCAAAACTCTGACCCCAGACAGTGAAGCTGAGGGGGACCAGTGACAACACTGGGTTGTGCATTCACATGGGTGGAGGAGGGAAAGGCCAGGATGCACTGACAGGATCCATCAGGTCCCTGTGGATGCAGCATTGTATGTGTCACTGTGACTGGCGGGGAGTTGTTTGAGAAATAGAAAATCCAATCCCAGCTTCCCAAGGAATTTCTCTTCTAGGAGGCGAAACAAAGTACTCAGCAATGAAGTCAGTTCAATTCTACAGCTATCGATTGTGAGCCTACTGGGGAAGGCAAGCTCTCTGCTTGGAGGATCCTTGCAAAGTGGCAGATCTGCGTGATGAGAATGGGGCTCGACAGAACAGTCCTGCACATATTGTGGAGGCCCAGAATCTCGGGATCCTGGGACCACTCTAATGAGGAAAGGCTTCCAGAGAAGGTGACTGGGGGTCAGACACATAGCGGCTGCCTCGTTGGGCCCCTGAGAACAGCATTTGTCTCATTATCTGCCTGGCTGTGGGCTGTGTGAGAGATGAATGGAGGCACCATCGGAAAGGAGCTTCCAAGACCTTCACCACCTAACGCGGTTCTTCTTATTATCTTGGCCCCCACGGACACCGTGTTTTGAAGAATTGTATCTCCTGACAAAGTTATATTGATTCCACGGTTTTGTTTTTTGCTCTACTGTTGCAGTGCTGGGACTCAACTCAGGGCTTTGTGCATTGTCGACCAGTGCACTGCACTGCTGCTGAGCCACATCCCTCTCTGTGCAGCAAGTTTTTTTTTTTTTAACTTTAAAGAGATTTTTAAAAACCAGTATAAATGATACAGAATTTCAAAACAAGACAATAGGAAATTACCAGTGGTTATTATATTGCATATTGTTGTCTTCAAAATAGTTGATCAGATTACCAGACATAGGCATGCCAAATTGATCAAACAATAGAAGTATCACCCCAAATCTTCCTGTAACTTGAGATCCAGAGCTCCAAATTTGATGGAGACTGATTTTTTGTTCAACAAGTACATATTCACTGGATAGTGAATCAGTAGGATTAGGTAGGGTGATTTGTGAAAAAAAAAATACTAATTATCAATGGCTTAAATGAGACAATTTTATTTCCCTCTCATGTAAAAGAAGTCTTGTGGTGGGCAAGTGGGTAGCCCAGGGTCTGTAAGGTTGACAAGCACACAAGTTTCTTTTATCCCTTTATTCTTTCTTTGGTGGGTTTTATTCTTAAGGTTGTCTCATGGTTCAATGTCGCTCTGAAGCTTTGGCCATTAGATCTGCGGTTCAAGGCAGAGACATGAGGAGAAAGAAGGGAGGGATGAGTGTAGCTTTTGTTGTTGTTGTTGTTATTTATTGGTTTTTATTTTTCTTGAAATTGTGTCCCCCAAAGGTAATCTATCCGTAAATCTTCATCAAAAGATAAACTGTAGTGGATTGGCTACTTTTAAAAAATTTTAGAAACAAAAACAAAACAAAAAAGGATAAAAATGATACAGAATTTCAAAAAAAAAATAGGAACTTAACACTAGTTAACATATTTCATATTGTTACCTTAAAGGTAGTTGTTCAGATTATAAGATTTAGGCATGAAAAAATGATCAAGCAATGAAAACACAAACTTCTCTTTTTGATGAACTAACAGATTGGTAGTATAGTTACCTTGTATATATGTAGTTATATACAAATATATATATATGCATATATACATATAATCTTTTCCCTTTTTTCTTTTCTCCTTTATTCCAGCTGTTCCATCTCTTTGAGCACTTTCTTTCCCTTTCATTTTCACAATATCTATTATATATTTTGGTTTTAATTACTCTCAGGTTTTCTTTATACTAGGGAGACAATATGATATTTATAAATATGAATTGGATTTATTTCACTTATGAGTATGGTCTTAAGTTGCATTCATTTACCTATAAAAGCCTCAAATTTATCCTTCTTTATAGCTGAGTAATATTCCACTGTATAAAACACCACATTTTTTTTTTATCCATTTCGTGGTCAATGGGCTTTGAATTGTTTCCAAGATTTAGCTATTATGAATTGTGCTGTTATAAACATGGGTGAAAATATATTGCTGTGGCATGATGTTTTCAATTCTCCTGGGAAAATATCCAGAAGGGGAATAGCTGGATTGAATGGGACTGCCAATCCTAGTTTTTTGAGGACTCTCCACACTGATTTGTACAGTGGTTGTAGCAGTCTACACTCCCACCAACAGTGAAAGAGTATTGCTCTTTCCCCACTGCCCTGCCAGCATTTGTTACTAGTTGATTTCTTGATGGCAGCCATTCTTTCTGAAGTGATACGGAATTTCAGTGTTGTTTTAATTTGCATTTCTCGAATCAACAGTGATGTTGAATATTTCTTCATTTATTTAGTTGCTATTTGTATTTTTTTATATGAGAAGTGTATGTTCATATCAGATGCACGTTTTTGCAGCGGGTCTTCGAATTTGTGGGACCTGATATTTTTCAGTTCCTTTTATGTTCTACGTATAAGTCCTTTATTTGAGGGACAGTTGGCTAAAATTTTCCCCCATTCTGTGGGTTTTCTTTTCACTCTGATGGTGATTTCTTTTGAAGTGAAAAAACTTTTTAGTAAGAGAGATTCCAGTTGTTAATTATTTGAAGTACTTCCTGTGTCGTTTGCATTTTGTTCATGAACTCTTCGCTTACCCCTGTGTCTTTAAGATTTCTACCTACCTTGTCTTCCAGTAGATTTATTTGTTTCTGTTTTAATATTTAGAAATTCAGTTCATTTTGACTTTAGTGCATGGTGATAGACATGGGTCAGGTTTTAGTCTTTGGTGAGTGGAAAGCCAATTTTTTCCAGCATCATTTATTAAATAGGCTATCTTTCTTCCAATGAACATATTTGGACCCTTTGTCAAAGATAACGTAGTTGAGTGTCTTTCTAGTTGTGTCTGTGTCTTCTCATCTGTTCCTCTGATCCTTACATCTGTTTTTTTGCCAGTATCATGCTTATTTTTTAAAATTTTTTAAAATTTTATTTAAAAAAGAGAAAAGTCAGAAAAGAACAAACAACAAAAGGCATAAACAACAACAACAAACTAAAACAATGTCAATATAGGTTTTCACAACAGAATGAAAGAAATTTAACAATGGTTGTTATATTGCATATTTTTCTTTTTCTTTTTTCAAAGAAATAAAAGAAAATTAAAGAGAATAGAAAAGCAGAAAAGGGTAGAACAATGCTGAATTCAAGACATTCAAAGGAAAGAAAATTCTCATTGTAGAATCACTAGTTGATACATTACTCATTGTTGCCTCAAAAAATAGTTGTGAAAGTTACAAAATCAAAGCATAAATAGTGGCTAGATACTCAAACACTGACAGCACAAGTCCTTCTGTTCAGTGTTCCAACAGAAATTCAGTAATATGGTCAACTGTCTTACACACTATACATTTCATTATACTCTTTAGAGCACTTTCCTTCCCTTTCACTTTCACAATATCTATCATACTCTTTGGATCCCAGTATTGGGTCAGTTTTTGTTATTTTTTACACTAGAGAGATAATGTGATATTTACTCACGTGAGTCCTATTTATTTCACTAATGAGGATATTTTCAAGTTGGCTCAATTTACCTATAAAGGCCACAAGACCACCATTTTTATGGCTGAGTAGTAGTCCATTGTATAAAAATACCACATTTTTTTCATCCACTCTGCAGTTGATGGGCATTTTGGTTGTTTCCAAGATTTAGCTATTACAAATTGTGCTGCTATGAACATAGGTGCACATATATCACTGTGATATGACATTTTCAATTTTTCTGGGAAAATACCCAGGAGGGGAATAGCTAGATTGAATGGAATTTCCAATCCTAGTTTTTTGAGGAATCTCCATAGTGATTTCCACAGTGGTTGTACCAGTCTGCACTCCCACCAACAGTGGAGCAGTGTTCCTTTTTCCTCGCATCCTCACCAACATTTGTTATCAGTTGTTTTCTTGATGGCAGCCATTCTTTCTGGGGTGAGATGAAATCTCAATATTGTTTTAATTTGCATTTCTTGAATGACCAGTGATGGTGAGCATTTCTTCATGTATTTATTTGCCATTTGTATATCTTCATCTGAAAACTGTGTGTTCATCTCCAATGCCCATTTTTGGAGAGGGTCTTTGAATTTGGGGGGCTTGATGTTTTTCAGTTCTTTATATGTTTTGGATATAAGTCCTTTGTCTGAGGAATTATTGGCTAAGATTTTTTCCCATTCTGTGGGCTTTCTTTTCATTTTGTTGGTGATTTCTTTTGAAGTGCAAAAACTTTTTAGTAATATGAGATCCCAGTTATTGAGTCTTTGAAGTATTTCCTGTGCAGTTTGTGTTTTATTCATGAATTCTCTCCCTACCCCTATGTCTCCAATGTTTTTACCTACTTTGTCTTCCAGTAGATTTAGTGTTTATGTTTTAATATTTAGATCCTTGATCCATTTTGACTTTAGTTTAGTGTAGGCATACCATGATAGGCATACCATGCTGATTTTATCACTGTAGCTCTGTAGCATAATTTCAAGTCATGGATTGTGAGGCCTTCTGCCTTGCCTTTGTTGCCCAGGATTGCCTTTGCTAGTCTAGGTCTTTTCCATTTCCAAATGAATTTTCAGAATGTGTTCTTTAGATCTGTGAGGTATGCTAATGGTATTTTGATCGGGATTGCATTACATTTGTACAGCAGTTTTGGGAATACAGTCATTTTCACATGTTGGTTCTTCCTGCCCAACAGAAAGGGATAGCTTTTCATTTTCTGATATCCTTTTCAATCTCCTTTTTCAGAGGACTATTGTTTTCAATATATAGATCTTTTACATACTTTGTTAGATTGACTCATAATTATTTCATTTTTTTGATATTATTGTGAAAGATGTTATTTTCATAATATCTCTCTCAGAGATTTTGTTGTTTGCATACAAGAATGTTATTGATTTTTGAGTATTGACTTTGTATCCAGTTACTTTACTGAATTTAGTTTTTAAATTAGAAGTCTCCAGGTAGAGTTTTTGGGGACTTCTATGTAGAATATCATGTCATTTGTGAATAATGGTAATTTATCTTCTTCCTTTCCTATCTTTATTCTTTTTATTTCTCTCTCTTGTCTAATTGTTCTGGCTAACATTTCCGGAACTATATTGAATAGGAATGGTGTTAGTGGACACCCTTGTCTTGTCCCTGATTTTAGAGTGAACGCTTTCAGTTTTTGTCTGTGTAGTATGATGTTGGCTATTGGTTTGTCATAGATGGCTTTTTATCAGATTGAGGTAGAGACCATGTATTCTGATTTTCTGTAGAGTTTTTATTATGAACGAGTGTTGAACTTTATCAAAAACTTTTTCTGCATCTATTGAGATGATCATGTGATTTTTGTCTTTGGCTCTGTTGATGTGGTATATTATGTTTATTGATTTGCATATGTTGAACCATTCCTGCATTCCTGAGATGAAGCCCACTTGGTCATGCTGTATAATCTTCTTGATGATTTTCTGCATTCTGTTTGCTAGTGTTTTATTGAGAATTTTTACATCTATATTCATTAGGGAGATTTGTCTGTAGTTCTCCTTTTGGGTTGGGTCTTTTCTGTTCTTCGTATCAGAGTAATACTTCAGTAATGAGTTAGGGAGATATGCTTCCCTTTCAATTTCATTAAAGAGTTTGAGGAGTATTGACATTAAATCTTTAAATTTCTTGTAGTATTCTTGTAGTAGTATTCTGTAATATTTCTTGTAGTATTCATCCTGATGGATTCATCAGGATGTAGGCTTTTCTTTATTGGTAAGTTTTTAGTTATGTTTTCAATTTCAGTAACTAATATTGGGTTTTTGAAAATTTTTATATCTTCTTGATTCAGCTTTGCTAATTCATAGATTTCTAGGAATCTGTTCATATCTTCTGTGTTTTCCAGTCTATGTGTGAGTAAAGACTTTTGAAGTGAATGTTGATAATCTGAATTTTCACTGGATCTGTAGTAATTTTAACCTTTTCATTCCACATTGTATGAATTTGAGTTTTTTCTTTCCATTTCTTGATAAAGTTGGCTAGGAGCTTATCAATTTTGCTTATTCTTTCAAATAACCAACTCCTCGATTCATTAATTCTTTGCATTGTTTTCTTAGTCTCAACTGCATTGATTTCTCCCCTGATCTCTACAATTTCCTCATTTCTGTGAGCTTTGGTCTTGACTTGCTGTTTTTACTAGAAGCTTGAGGTTGTTTATTTGTGTTCATTCCTTTTTCCTTATGTGAGAATTCACTGCTACATATTGCCCTCTCAGGACTGCTTTCATTGAGTCTCACAGGTTCTGGTACATTGTATCTGCATTTTCATTGAATTGTAGATATTGTTTAATTTCTTCTTTAATTTTGTCTGTGACCCATTGGTTGTTCAGGAGGATGCTAGCTAATTTCCATGTGTTTATGTAGTTTTTGCAGTTTCTTTTGCCATTAATTTCCAATTTCAGTGCACTATTATCAGTGCACTATGATAATATGCATAGGATAATTTCAATTCCTTTGCATTTACTTATGCATGTTCTATGGGCTAATATATGGTCTATTTTAGAGAATGTCCCATGTGCAGCTGAGAAGAATGTGTATTCTGATGTTTTGGGTGGAACACTGCAAACATGTAGTAAGTCCATTTGTTCACAGGTTTGATTCAGTTCTATTATTTCTTTGCTTTTTGCCTAGTTGATCTATCTCTTCATGACAATAGGTTATTAAGGTCTGCAATTACAATTGTGTTATTGTATATTTGATTTTTCATGTCTATTAGTATTTGTCTTATATAGTTGGATGTTCCTGTATTTGGTGCATATATATGTATAGCTGTCTTTAAATCACTCTTTCCACTTACATTTCAGTGGCTGGAATTTGGTTTATGTCAGTACCTTCATGCAAGGGAGACTGGGAAGAATGTGCAAATGTAGTCTCCCTTCTGGATAGTCAAAAACACAGTTACACATGGAGTCCTAATAGAAAGAATAAGAGAGTTGTTTTTTAAGTAGTGTATTCACCAGCTTTCCCATTGCTAAGCACAATATGTGGCACCTAGAATTTAAAGAGTTCAAAGTTTAACTTGATTGACATTTTAAGGAGATTCAGCCCACTGTCATTTGTCTCCAAGGGAAAAGTATCATGGCAGAAAGATATGGCAGAATAAAGCTGATTAGTTCATAGTGAAACAGAGAAGGAACACCACTAGAAAGGAAGGGACCAAGGACCAAATATAGACCTTCAAGACCACCCCACTGTGATCCTCCCAGGCACATCCAGAGGTGTCCTCCTTGGATGGATGCTACACCCTAAGTGCCATAGGTAGGAAGGTAGTGGCTGTGGTTTCAGACACTTACTAGAAGCCAAGTATCAGGCTACGCACTAGAAATGACTGTGAAGGAAAGTTGTTAAGCACAGAGCTTGGCTGTTTCTGGCTCTGCACTTTTTTTTTTCAGCTTTACTGTTTGTCAGGATCATCTGGAGGGTTCATGAAAATAGATTTTACATGTCATCCCTGGGATTTCTGATTTGCTAGGCCTGGAAGCCTGGAGACTGAGAATCTGCATTTTTAGCAATTTCTAGATGCTGTTGCTGCTGCCAGCCAGGACTCTGGTGGATCCAGTGACTCTGGTCAGGGGAGAACAACCTCAAGGTCCAACTCAGCTGGCAATCCTCCTGTCTGAGTCTCTTGAGTGCTGGAATTATAGGTGTGCACCACTCTGCCTGGCAGAATTTCTGTTTTTAGTGTTTTGATGGATCTTCACACTGATTTTTTTTTTTTTTACTGTTTTACATTCCCACCAACAGTACAGAATATTTCCTTTTCTCCCCCCACAACCTGGTCAGGATTTGTTGCTTTTTGAGACCTGACTACAGCCATTATTTTTGGCATAGGGTAGAATCTCAGTGTTGTTTCAATTTGTATTTCTCTTATTTCCAAAGATGCTGGGAATTTTTTCACATGCCTACTGGCTATTTGTACTTCTTCTTTCAGGAAGTATCTATTCATTTCAATTGGTCATTCATTGATTGGGTCTTTTGTTGGGGGATCTAATTTTTTTGAGTTTTTAAAATTTTCTTGACTGCCTGGTTGTGTAAGTGACTTGGAGCAGAGCGACAGTCTGGTTTACTATTGGTTTACTATTGTCTTGGTTGCTTTTGTACCACAAGCACAGCAAGACCGAGTTTGCAACTCAAAGCATTTAGTGTCTGATTTTCTGTAGAAAATGTTTGCAACCTGTCCTTAGGTGGCCCTCCTGACCCATAAGGAGAGACAACCTTAACAGAGGACTCAGCACGTGTAACCTGAGTTTCCATCCTGACTCAGTCTGCCACCAACTTTCTATGTGACTTTTGTTACCCTGATTGAGTTCCACTGAATCACTTACCTAATGGAGAGACTGAGCAAATGACTATGGAAGTCCTTTCCACATGCTTCTGGTTTAGCAAGAGGCTGACTGAACAGTTTGTCACCATTTCACAGAGATGACTGAATGTATCTCATGTGGATGGGGGGCTAGGTCTGCCTCTCTGTATTGTTTACGAAGGTGTCCCTTTCCCCTCTTGGAGGGACCACCCTCCTTTCTTCACTGTTGACTGGTACCTGACATTTGTTGAAGCTGACATTCATTCACTAGTTTCTATTTTCCCCAGCCATTTTCCAACATATCTATTCATCACAGTGACTTTTTGATGCTTTTGCCAGTGCTAACTTTCTCCAATTCTGGAAAAAGAAGCACTTTAGAGTTATAATGACATATATAATATCGCACCACCCTTCTTTGCCCCAGAGTTATTTTACTGTGAGGTGGAGAGTCTTTTTTGGAAGCAACAAGGGGGACAATTTCTCCTTTTAGTGGCACTCAGTCAACCAAAGTGAGATACCCAGTTGACTGTATTTAAATCAGAGTGAATGAGAAGAAATGAGTATGCAGAAGAATCTCCCCACTCTTGCATTTGGATTTTAGAAAGCAATGTGAATAGGAACATGCATTGTTTAGGATTGTGTTTGCCAGTAAATAGGTCTGGAAATCAGTAGCTAAAACAAAGTAGAAATTTATTTCTGGTAAAAGCAGTCTGCAGGTAATTGGTCCAGGACTGGAGAGGTGTTTTTATGTTATTATCATACATCTTTCTGTATTTCTGTTATAATTCTAAGGGTGATTTGTATTATCAGAGTTGCTTTATGATCCAAGATTGCTCCTGAATCTCTAATTATCACATTCACACTCAACACTGGAAGCAGGAAAGGGGGTAAAAAAGCAAAAAGGACATATTGTAGCCATATAGCTCTTCTTCAGAAGCTCAAGAGTTCTCAATCTATGTATTATTGGCTACTTTAAATGGGAAGGGAGGCGGGAATATGCAATATTTTACTTGGAAGCACTGTTCCTAGAATTAAATTAGAGTTCTGTTACTGAAGAAAAAGAGAATGGGTATTGGGTTGGAAACCAGCACTTTCTGTGGCACTGTCTTTTTGAATTACTTTGATGTAGATGGTAAGAAATTAGATTTGAAGATAGCTTGATGTGAGCTTTTTGGGTGTGTTGTGAATGGAATATGGCATAGCTTGCCATAAGAAAGAGCAAGCATGAGCTTTCATCAGACTTGGCTTTGATTCTGCCTTTTAAGAGCTGTGTGATTTGGGGCAAGTTATTAACTTTTCTGAGCTCCAATTTCCTCATCCATAAATTGAAATGCTAATAATAGCCATGATGATGGTAATGAAGATGATGATACAAATAATCATGTTTTTCTTTCAGGAATAAATGATATGTTGAATACTGAGCGCCAAGAGTAGATTTTAGCATGTCGTTAGCATTTAATGAATAACAGATACTGTTTTCCAAAAAATAATGGATATCAAAGGAAAGAATAAAAATTTTGGAATTACTCAGACATGAATTTAGATGCTGGCTTGGCCACATACTATCTGAAGACTTCTATCTAGGTTTCTCAATCTTGCTGAGCCTTAATTTTCTTGTTCACAAAATGGGTCGCGATGGGGCTATGTTGAGATCCATGTGGGAAGAAACTGAGGCGATAGACCCTGGCTGATGGTCTAGGTCTGGAACCTGTTAATTTCACTTCTCTTTCTTATCTAGAGGATAAGACCATGGGGACTTTGTTTCTAGCTCTGGGCCACCTGCTTCATAGTTCTCATTTCATTCTCTGCCCTTCCTCTTCTGACTCTGCAAGGACACATTTTATCTGGGCTCTGGGTGTGTCTCCCTAGCTGCCTCTGCCTTGGGAGATGTCTCCCTAATCTGAAGATGGGCAGCCTCCAGACTCCCAGTCGCATTAGGTGGTCCTTTCTGTAGGAATAGCCCAGCTTTGGCAGTGGCACCTCCTTCTGCCCCCTTTCCCTACATCCCTGCTTCCTCGTCTTGTCTCTCTCCTTGTCCTTGTGCTCCTGTGCAAACAATCCTCTCTGTATTAGATCATTTCTAGTGAAAACATCTAGAATGTTTTCTGTTGTTCTCACTGGACTTGAACTCATTCACTAACCTAACACTGTACAAATGCACCATACCCAAGCTTTCAATCCACTTACCTCTGAAAGTCTTAACCTTTAGTCAGAGCATTGTATATGATTTTATCTATTTAATTCTGTGCCTTCATTAGCTATAGGAGAAAGTAAAAGATCTTTCTTCTGTTAGTTAAGATCTTCTAGCATCTTTTTAATAATTTGTTTTCTTACTTACTACTCATTTCTGAGCTTTAGAAATTTCTACAGTAAATAAGACTTTTTACCTTCAAATATATCTTCAACCTGCCCTTCACCACCACCAGTCCTAGCTGGGGCTGGCTGAGCCTTGTGCTTGCCTGGCCCTGAGACTGAGCACTTCCTTCCATTTTGGCCACTTGTTAGCTGAGGAGTTGCCTCTGAGGGGTCCTACCTGCCCCACCTAACCCTGCTCCAGTCCTAGATACCACTCCCACCTGGGTGACGGAAGCTAGTAACTTCCGCCAATTATCTTTTCTTCTGTTATCCATTCTCCACTCAGAACTTGAAGATATTTTCTTACAGCTGTAATAACCCCCTTTTGTTACTCACCTGCATAAGCTGCCTCAGGGGTACACTTTGCACTTACAATGCAACCTAGGCTCATAAACCATGTCCATGAGGCCCAGTATTACCTGGCAACTCCTCCATCTCTGTTCCCCCATCTCAGGATCCCCCATCTCTATAAAGTGGCTTCCTGTGCTTTTACATAACTTGTTCATTATAGGGTCTCACACCCTGTGGGTTTGCCCTTTCCCTATCACAGTGGATCCCTACCATGTCATCCTGTTGATTCTTTTTCAAGCAGTAATAATAATCTGTATCTTATTTACTTAGCTGCTTATTGACTGTGTACACACTAGAATATAAGCTCATTAGGGAACATACCACATCTGTCTTTATACCTCAGTGTGTTCCCAGTGTTTACCCTATAATCAGGAATGTCTTAAACACACAGGATTCAGGGTATAAATGAGTGATACATGAAGAATACATAAATACCTAAATGTATACATCACATAAACGGGTCCCCACGAGGTCTGTGGATAGAATATAGTAGCCTGTAAACCTGGATGGGGGGATAAATTACCTATTTTCACTTAGCTCTAACTGAAAATTTCATTACTTTTCATCTTGAACAGTAGCAGCAAACCACAGTAATATCAGTAGCTCTTCAATTTTTCCACCAAGAGAAATCATATATATTTTCATATCACATTACTGTGGTTACAGACATCTCAGAATTATTTACTTTCACTAAATTATTTTGAAACCACTGTAGTTAGTACACACAGCACAGATTTTGTGATTTAGCACATCAGCACAGACATCTACATATCTCAAGCTTAGCTTTAAAAATTATTATGACTGGATTTTAATATAATTCATTTTCTTTATAATCCAATGTATTTTATTTTACTTATTTAGTAGCTTTGTTCTGAGAAGGAATTTGATAGTTTTACCAGTGTGCCAAAATGGAGAGGTCAAGATTCCTGGGAATGAATGAATGAGTCCTTCATTCTGGCTTCCCTCCCCTTTACTTCAACCCCATTGGTCCTTCTGGGGGTTGGCAGATTTTTCTCGAAGAAACTTCTGCATCCTGTAGTGGGCTTCCCTTCTCTGAAAGCATATGGCACTGTCTCCAAACTCAACAAACCACTGACCCTGCATTAACAAATCTGGAAATTGCTGTTTCACTTCTGATGAGTTTGTTTTGTTTTCCCAACTCACAGCAGGTTTCCAGGATTCTCCAATAAAAATAGTACTTTTATCTTGGAAGTACTTTTATGTGCTTTGTAAAACTGAGCTTTTAGCTTCATAGAATGTAGTACCACTTATATGTGTCTATTTGTATTCTTTCCCATTACCAATTTAATATCCTTATTCCATGGAGGAAGTGACCTTGGGTACATTATTCATAGCCTTGTGAAGGCTCCAGAACTCTTCTACTGGAAGCACCTACATGTCACCAGTAAGGATGCAGGTGGCAGGACAATTGAAAGAGTTTGCTTTGGTTCTCAGTTTGTATAACATACCCCTTGTACTTACTTAGATTAGACTTACACTTGAGGTCTGTTTATGTTAGTGGGGATATTAGCATACAAAGAAGGAAAAACTCATGATTTCTTGCTACTGCAGTGGTCAGTTGTACATGGAACAATACTGGGATGTAGACCTGAATAAAGTATGTGTGTATAGATGAGGGATGGATGGGTGGTTAGAAGGATAGAATGAACAGAGGATGGAGTAGGTAGTGGATGGGTGGATGGAATAAATAGTGGATAGAGTAGATGGATGGAATTAATGGTGGACGGAATGAATGGATGAGTCAATGGCAGATAGCTGATTGGGAGGAAGGTACAGAAGTTTGGACAGCTGGAGGTTTGGATACTTGGGAAGATGATGGCTGTGAATTGAGGAGTGGTAGGTGAGGGGATGTTAACATGATATTAGTTTCCTAGGGCTGTCAAAATACAGATGTTCCAAACCTTATGATTAGATCATATTCCAATAAATCCATCATAAATTGAAAATATTCTAAGTCAAAAATTCACTTACTACATCTAAATCGAATCAAACGTTATAGCTTAGAAACACTGCATGCAGTGGAGTGCTGGTGTTTCTCTTTACGGTTGCAGAGCTGACTGGGAGTTGTGGCCCACTGCTGCTTCCCAGCACTACAAAACAAGTTCATACTGCATATCAGATGCCCAGGAGAACATCAAAGGCCCCAATTTGTAGTGTGAGTTCTTCTGAATGTGTATGACTTCACAGCATGGTGAAGTAGAAAAATCTCAGGTTGAACCATCTTAAATTGAAGACCATCTTGACTGTAGACTTTGTGATTAGATTATAGGAATTTGTTCTCTAAGCCAGAAGTCCAAGCTCTAGGTGTTGGGAGCACAGTATTTTCCTGAGAACTTTGAGAGAAGATCCTTTTCTGTCTTTTCCTTCTTCTGGTGGTTGATAATAATTATTGGTGCTCCTTGGCTTGTAGATGCATCATCGTTCTAGTCTTTGTGTTTTTACGTGGCTCTATGTGATTGTGTCTGCTTTCTCCTTTTGTAACACACTAGCCTTTGGATTAGAACCCTCACTAATCCAATATGAATCACATCTCCAAAGACCTTATTTTTTAAAACAAGCCACATTTTGTTTTTGTTTTTTGAGACAGGATCTAAAATATTACTGCAAATTGACCTTGAATTCAGTATGTGACCGAGGCTGGCCTTGAACTTGCACTGATCCTCTTGCCTCAGCCTCCGGAGTGCTGGGATCAAAGGTGTATACCACCATGCCCTGCCTAGGTCACATTTTTGGCATTCTGTTTTTAGATTAGTTTGGGGAAGATAATGTTTAGCTCTAAACTCTACTCCAAATTTGCATGTGGGCGAAAGGTGATTGGATCATGGGATACTATAACTGACTTGCTGTTAGGTGGTGAGTCTGGGTTGGAGTTGGAACACTGGGGATGTGACCTGGAAGGGTGTATTCTTGTCCCTGTCTCCTCCCTCCTCTCTCTGCTTCCTGGCCGATATGGGTAAGAATCATTTCTTCTATCATCCTCTCTGCCATCCTGTTTCTGCCTTGGAGCCAGGTGGCCATGGATTGACACACCACAATAAAGTTCTCTTCATTTAAATTGTGTGTGTTGGGTATTGCAGCCAGCAATAGGAAACTGAGTAAGATGAGAAACACTTCTTGCAATTGAAAGGATGGGTATGTGGAACAATGGGAGATAGTTTAGTGGGCATATGTAGACTTGGAAAAGAGGACAAGGCTGCTTGGAAGGAAGGAAGGATGTGAAGGTATGAGTGGAGTGGAAAATGCACAGTTGGAATGGATGAGTGGGAAGATGTAGGGTTGCATGAATAGAAAGCGGAAGATTGGGTAGGTGCAAAGTTAAAGGGTAAGTGATTAGTTTGTTAGATATATGCATGGATGGATTGGTAAGATTATTGATTTCCTCATAGTACAATTTTTTGTATATATACATATCTCCTCTATACTATGTAGCATTTAGAAAGTGATATTTTGCACTTAAAAAGTGTTTATGAAATGTGTGTCTGCATTCAGAAATTCTGATCACTAGAATTGCTCTAGAGCTGTCTGGGCCAGGACCTACAAGGAGGTGTGTGTGTGTGTGTGTGTGTGTGTGTACACACTTAGCCAGTGTTTAATCTGCACCTGTGTCCAGTCTGGAATGTGTTTCTGATGCCTGGGGTAATTCTGAGAGAGAAATTCCATTGTATATACATTGGTTATAATTCTGACTGTTTATATATATAGAAAGAGACAGCATTATTTTATATACTGATTATTCTATGTTTACCGGTCTTAAACTTGATGTCAGGTAAATGTACTGTGGACATGGACAGTTGGTTTAGCTACTTCGAATTGCCCAGGGGCTAATGCAGTGTTGATGATTCTAAAGTTTGGATAAATTGATTTCTGTTGGACAGTTTCTTTTATTTTCCTAAGAAAGGGCTTGATTTAATTTAAAAGCACCTATTTTGAGGTTGTCTATTTAAGTGATTGAATTTGCTAGGACTCTTTTAATAGAGGTTTTGCAGATTCATGCCAGATGGATTCAGTTCATCAAATGCCAGAGATCTTTTCAGATATTTTCTTTGTTCAGAACAGCCTTTAGTGTTGGCTCTGATGTCTCTGGTGAACTCAGAAGACTTAAAGAAGTAGTCAGTCCATTGTGTTTGAAACTTCTCTTTTTGTAAAGAAAAGATTTACAAATGCTGGGATATTTCAGACATAGAGACAAGAACGGAGACTAAAATAACAAACACCCATGTACCAAATATTCAGATTTAACAAATGGTAACATTTTTGTCACATTTATTTCAGGTTTTCCGAATATAAATAAAGATGGTGTTGAAGGCTGCTACCCTCATTTCATTCCCCCCTCTTCATCATCAGAACAAACAGCCAACATGAAACTGATAAACATGTCTTTCCATATGTGCTATGTAGTATTAGCATGTTATAAGCTATTTATTTATTTATTTATTTATTTATTTAAAAGATAATAAAACAAAAGGGGGCAGTACAGAGCAGATCAGAACAGGACAACATAGGCAACACAGTACTTTACATTAAGTCAACTGGACATCAACAGTATCTAACACCATATCTCTTACTCTGCTATAGTTGAGCATAGTTTCAATTACAATAATATCAAACATAACACAATAGTATAAAGCCATGCATATAGTGAAAGAATTC
>PVJX010036550.1:0-17445 GCA_004027295.1 Dolichotis patagonum
TTTGTAAAATTTCAGATTGGATCATCATTAGTGGTGCAGTAGGGCAATTACACCAGTGATCATTTCCCAGACTCTACAAGCAGAATCCTGCAGTTTTGCGTAAGTTACCCTTAATGCTAATTAGACATTTGCCATGCGATGTCTTTGAAAGCTATTGTATTAAAGTATTATCTGCTTTTCAGGCAGAAAGACCCAGGTGACACACGAAAAAACCAAAATGTATAAATCTACAGTTGTTACTGTTTGTTGATGTTATTATTGTTTTATCCTTTATGAATGAGTTTGTATTAAATAAGCTTCACATTAATATAGTGCAAACTTTAACTCTTCTCTCCACATAGAAGTTAGGTATTTATTATTTTAAAACCCACACAGTAAGCAATCATCTGGGCATAAGTGATTTTGAAAATTATGGATCCTGAATGTGGCACGTGGTAATTAGGAGCAACTTGACAGCTCGCACCAGAAGCAGGGTGATAGTTGTGTTGAGGGCTTGAACGAGATTGAACAGTGCCACTACTTCTCTCAGCTGTGAAAGGGCACTTAGCTAGTGAAAGTGGACTCAGTTCTAGAGACACGTTTTGTGTAGTAAGAAGAACAATCGTGATGTTTTGCTGTCAGCAGAGGTCTGGGCACTGCTGTTTCTGAGTCCTAAAAAGCAGTGATATAACCACAGAATATACTGGCCAGAAAATGAGCTAAGAACCCTAACAAAAATAACTAACTATCCACAGGGTTTACAGCACAGGAGGCATGGGCCGGGGATTTAGCTCAGTGGCATAAGCGTCTGCCTGGCAAGTGCAAGGTCATGAGTTTGATCCCCAGCACCAAAAAACAAAAACAGCACAGGAGGCTTTCTATACGCCTCGTAATGTGAGTAATAATTCTAAACACTACTGCATAAACATAAGTCATTTATACTCCTAGGAGAGAAAAAGAAATAATTCGTAAAAATCACAAGATCAGAAGAAACCATGCAGACCCAGCCCCTGCATACCCTCTTGTGACTCTCAACACAGACCGCTCAAGTGACTTCAAAAAAGAGAGAACAGGTCACCTGCCAATAGCATATTTTGTTTCCTTGTAGCTCTGAGATATCAAAAAAAATAAAAATAAAAAGCTATCCAACTTAGACCTGTCTTCTAGCATCTGCTAATCACCTGCAATCTTTTTTTTGTGTGTGTGCCAGGGATCAAATTCACGATCTCATGCTTGCCAGGCAAGTGTATGTGCCACTTAGCTAAATCCCCAGCCATCATTTGCAGTTGTTCACTTATTTGCAAATCATTTTTCTCTGGAGGATTTTTCCAGCTCTTGCTATTAACGATGGACTGGAATGCTTGCCTCCTAGCCAGATGTTGAAGGTCAGGGCAGGAAAATGTTCTCCCTGATACAGAAAAAAAGCAATCAATATGTTTTGGAAAGATGAGTACTTAGAGGTCTATGGAAACAACGAGAATGCAATGGATTTAAAGTATCTGATGAGAGAGACCCAGGCAGAAACAAACTCACACCCACCAGCTCCTTTCCCCTGCTAGGCCTCCTCCAATGCTAAGGAGGCCTGAAGATCTGGAGATGACCCAGACAGAAGGCTGTTTCTAGGGCAAAGAGAAGTCAGCAATGAGTTTGACAGGCAAGAAGGTCTAGAATAACAAATCCAGCAGCCTTGACTCTGTGACTGGTTCCCATTGGAAGCCACCTGCTGATTCCTGCACCTGCGTGCAGCTCGCAAGCAAGATTATTTCTGAAACTTGCGTTTCTCCCATGTACCTACAGCGTTTGGGATGCTAACAGGTTCCAAAGGGGAAAGTTCTGGACCTGAAACACATAAGAGGCAGAGCCCCAGCAGCAGCACTGACCTACCATGAAGGAGTAATAACAAAATGGACCTGGAGCACCCACTGTGTGGGGATGGAGGGAGACGGCTGCTGGCTCCTGGCAACAGCCCTGTGTGGAAAACCAGGAAACCAGACAAAATGGTGGACCCCTTTGGACAACAGAAGCATCCTTCTATTAAGACATTTGAATAGCCCCAAGTTTTTTGTATAGAAAAAAACAAAGACTACCCAGACTATCCATTGAAAGCCTAGAGCATCATGCATTAGAGACAGAAACACAGAGAGCCTCTGGGTTCAGAAAACCTAAAACCAAACATCAAACAGCTCCTTCCTGGACTTGAGGTATCCTGCGCCTGCGATGATGATCAGCCAGCAATCGGGCGGACGATAACCAAGGCCAGGCCTTTAATACTTTGTCCTTAATATAATGAGAAATGACTGCTGTGCACAGGCAGAGACTCAGATACATAACAGAGGGGATAGCAGGTCAGAATTAAGAGAAACAACCTCATCAGCACCAAGACACTGGAATTAATGAGAAAAGGCTAAAAATAACTGAATCAGCCACAGAAACACAAGGGCCACAAGAGCTCCTACATAGGTGGGATCATAATTTCATCTCACCAAAGTAGAGAAAAGAGCAGTTGCTAAAGCCTGGAGAGGAAGGTGTAGGGAGAGAGTGACTCTGGACACAGAGTTAGACAGGGGAAATGGATTCTGGTGTTCTATTGTACAATAAATTATGATTAAAATATCATATTGAATATTTCAAATAGCAAGAAGATTTTGAATGTTCTCAACACAAAGAAAGGATAAAAGTATGAGATAATAAATGTGCTAAATATCCTAATTTGATTATTACACAATGTATACATGTTTTTGAGACATCATATTGCACCCCAAAAACAGGTGCAATTATTGTATTTTTCTATTAAAATGGCAGTTCAAAAAAGCCTAAAAATCTCTGAGTAATACATTTAAAATAATGCAAAAGATGGACCAAAGCTGTAATACAAAACTGTTACTATGTGATTACACTTTGTACAAACACATGTAAATGCAAAACTAAGAAAATATAAATCCAAAAAGTATCTGAAATTTAAAACTCAGTGAATGAATATAATAGCTTATTAAATACAGCTGGAGAAAAACTATGACCTGCCAGTGAGGTGAGTAGTAATTACCCAACCTGAATAATAAAGTAAGTCACAAAAGAGCAAACCAAGGCCAGACGTGGTGATGTGCACCTGCAGTCCTAGCATTAGGGAGGCTGAGACAGGAGGATTGCTGCGAGTTACAGGTCCGCTTGGGTTACAAAGTGAGTTCAAGGCCAGGCTGAATCGCATAATAAAACCCTGTCTCAAAAAGACAAGGAAACAAGACAAGAGATTGTAATATAAAGTGGGACGTGTTCAAGTACAGTCGGAGGCAGAAAGAAAGAGGAGAAGCCAAAATAAGTAATCAGTTAAGACAAAGACCAAGAATCATCTGCAGTTGATGAAAGGCATTGAAGTAGATAAAACAAGGGTCATTTGGAAAAAGTAAAGAGAAATTATCTAAGGTATCTCAGAATAAAACTTGCAAAAACCAAAAGCGGTATTTTTAAGCATCAAGAGGAAAAACACCCAGTGTGTTCAAAAGAACGATGATAGTATCACAAAACTTTTGAGAGGAAGAGAGAGGAGAAGCCTAAAGACAAGGGACTGAGTTCCTCAAAGCATTCAAAACTCCTGAGAGCGATGTTACCCTGCATGTGCAGGCCTGTGTGTGGGCATATATTATTATTTCGCTTGGGCGATGACCTAGAAATAGAATTTTTTGGTCAAATGACATTGGGTTCACTTTGTAAGAAACTGTCAAGCTGCGTGTTTTCATATTCCATGAGTCAGCAACTCTAACAGATGACTAAAAGACGTGCATCTAACTGTCACAGCCTTACAGTTCCCAGTAACTCCATCTGGAAATGCTCCACTGCTAACCAACAGTGGAGTAGAAAAAACTAAATGGTTTATTTACCTAATGAAATATTATGTAGCAGTGAAAAAATGATCTGTAACTATATTCAACAATGTGGATAAATATCACTGACATAATGCTGTGACAGAAGTCAAACACAGAAAGCACGCAGTATGACTCCCATGACCCAACATTAGCAAACAGGAAGAGCAACGAATGCTATCAGAAGCCAGGAGGAGGACAGAGACGGACAGAGGTAATTTCTGTGTCTCATCGGATCACAGCCTGATTCTTGGAGTTGATGCCCCAGGACCCAAGATGTGAAGCTGTGAAAGGATTTGGGAAAGCAAAACAGAAGAGGGAGCAGGACCAGAACAGTGTAGACAGCAGAAAGAAGGGAGAATGAGGGCTGGGTGCCCTTGAAAAGGACGAGGACCTCCAGAGCTGCAGAGAGATGGGCTAGGTGGAAATCCATCGAGCTGACTAACAGACAGGAATGATGGCTGGACCTTAGAAGTCGGTACAACCACCCAAAGGCTGCAAGAGTGTGAGAGGGTGCACACAGGCGTCGCTGAAACATTCACTCCGGGACCCGCATGATAATCAGAGAGCGTCTCTGGTTTGAGGAGCTGCTTTATCACACCAGAGTACAACTTACTTGTTCCACAAACTGTCTGTAATTTGTGTCATATATCTCACGGTATAATATCAGAGCATCGTAACACAAAATAAATACTTACACAATGCTTGACCGAACTCAAGACAGACAGTTTTGTTCTGAAAAGCACTCTGATTGTTGCATACACTGGTTCTACTATTTGGTTAATGCTCTTTTCTCTCCCCCATCTCTCTGTAACCAGCCTCGTCTAGAAAACTTTCTACACACCCCTCAAACTCCAAGAAAAGAGTGATGCTCGGCATTTTGATGCCTGCAATGTTTTGTGTTCTCCTCCTCCGTGCAACATCGCTGTATTGTGCTGCAGTATGTTTTGTTCTTTTTTTTAAAATCAGGTCACACTGTAACTAACGATGCTTCGTGGATCTATGTCCCACAGCTGCCAAATAGTCTGGGCAGAATCGGAGCTCAAGAAACATTTCTGGAAAGATGAGTTGCAATCTCTGCTCCAACATTGGCAACATACAGAGTGGCATTTATCCCTGAACCCTAGCAAGGGTTATCAATTAAATGATCAGAGACACCATTAGACTAGTTTTTGTCTTTCCAGTTCAGCATTTGAGTAATGGAACTGTTACAACCTCTGGGCGGTATCTCACACACCTGTAGTCATGCATGGAAAAATAATCAAAATGAACAGTAACAATTGGAGATGGTGATGAGATTTCAATTTAGTCATTTGTCCCTTACTGGCATCTCTAAAAGGGCTCATTTCTGATAACTTTCCTGTCTAGTGTTATCTGTATTTTTAATCCTATAGGATTAGGCAGCTCAGCCTCCAGGTATGATCCACTGATTTTGGAGAATTTCGAGGAAGATATGCTAAGAATATTCACTAGTTATGCTTACACCCAAGATTGTTAACATTCAGATTTTATAAATCAGTTTGACACCATTTTGCTTACCAGATACTTACTGGAGAAATGGAACAGTATCTTAAAAAAAGAATAATTTTTTTAAAGGGAGGATCATGAACTTAAAATTAAATGCTATCACAAAGTGCTTCAAACTTAAAACTAGGAAATGTATTTTGTCCTCCAAACCATACAGGAAGTCAATGAAGAAAGCCAGTGGTCCATTAAAGAATGGGAAGTAGACTGGCTTTAACTTAATTATTCCTGTAATTAGCTGTCCCGTTTCTGTAAAGTTACAACTCTCTTCTACGTGTTCATCAATTACTATTGTCATAGAAATTACAAAAGATGTATTTCTGTACTTCTTGGTTAATTATAAGAATTGAACTCTAAATTTCAAAGTTATCTAACTCGTTAGTTGCAGTAATTCAAAAACTTTTTGTTGCAGGTAGGCTTTTAAAAAAATCTCATCAAACTTCAGCTGGCATTTAATTAGCTCACAGACTACTTCTTGTTGCGTTTAGTGTTGGATTTGTGTTTTTCTTGTTAATGGCCTCCATCTGTGGCCCGAATCATGAATCCAGCTGTGTGCAGGTGCCTCGAGGTAGTCAATCCTGCCTCTATTAAAAGAACAGCATTCAGACCTCCAAACGAAAAATCTCCCCCTGTGAAAAGAGAAGGTATTTTATTTAGTCAGTGAGAAATGTCTAAATAACTAATTACAACAGAAATGGACCAAAAAGGACACAAAACCTCCAAACCTTACAAACACAAAAACTTTAAGGGGGACACTTCTAAAATGCAATTAAATGCTTCTACCAAATCTTAAGCCACAGGCAAATTGAGGAGTATCTGTAGACATTTTTTTACCTTCAATTAATTCATTAGTGTATCTCATTAATTTATTAGTTAACTTATGAAAGTGGTAACTGTTAAGGTCCCCTAATACCTTCTTTGGATGTTTTGTGACCCTGAGGACTTAAACTTTAATGATTTACACCATTCTTCACAATCTAGATTTTTTAATCATCTCATCTAAGCTACAATATAGTAATTTTTCATAAAAATAATGTCAGTAGTTATTTTTAATTTCCATTGAGAATAATTTTCAGTGCACAAAGCAAAATATACTTTCTCAGAGACAAATATTAGTTGTCCTGAGAAAAGAACAAGAATTCCATTCATTTACTGCCTATCTATGATCCAGACACTATCACAGATCCAAGTATGGGCCCTGTCACATAAGCTTTACCAAAAATTTTGAGAATATTATTACCTCCCTCCACATCCAAGATGCTAAAGCTCAACAACATTGTCTTCCCCATATCTGCATGTTTTAGGAAGACCCAGAGGTTATGCAGATTTTATATATTCTGACTTAAAGCTGATATTTCTTTTCGCTACAAAAACTTGTTTCCCAGTACTAAATGTATATATTGCTAAAGCTTTCTATTTGGAAAAGAAAGGAGAAATATGGTATAATGATATTTATTGATACTCCAGGGGAAAAAACTGATATATTTGAAAGCATCACTCCTCCATTTCTAATTTGTTTGATTTTTTAATTTTCCCTGCTGTTAGGAGAGATGAGCTGTTGTTGGTAAACCAAACTAACCACCATTTCCTTACTAGTTATGTATAATTCTAGTCTCCAGTGCACCACAGCAATCATCATTAGTTGTTAGGAAACTGATGGCATTTTAGTAAAACTTTCTTTGTGGCAATTAAACAAACCAAAAAAATGGAAAAGAATATGCACTATTCCAGTATGAGAAATTTAATGCAGTGTCCTACACCTGATATGCCATTTAGGAATGAAAGCAAATGAAAATGCCAACCCTTTTCCTTTTCGAAGTGCCTTTGAAGGCTACAAGTCCTCGCTTCAGAATCTATAATCAGGCAATAATCTGGGAACAACATAGGAAATGCAGCATGTCTAGCATGCAATTTCTGCAACGCCGTCTCTCCTGCTCAGAGGCTTCACAAATATTCTTGGCTCTTTTCTTTTCTTTTGTTTTCTTTTGTTTTCTTTTCTTTTCTTTCTTTTCTTTTTAAATAATTACCACATCATATTTCATGAGTTTAGATGGGAGCATCACATGCTTTTTCACAAGAGAGGAGGATTTTTTCATGTTTTATACTCCCTTCATCAAACCATTCACCATTTGGGGGATTGTGAGTCAATCACTTCTTTCAGTCAGGCAAAGAGGAGGATGACACCAGTTGAAAATAATGATGGTGGTGGTGGCGTAGTGATGATATTTTCTGGTTCATCATTATGGTTATGAAGATAAAAGAGAGTCTGTAAATCCTAAGGTAAACAGGCTGGCTAAATCCTACATGTGGCAGTTATTCCTAAATTGTCAGTAAAAGGAGAAAACGTGTATTATGTCTCTCTCTCTCTCTCTCTCTCTCTCTCTCTCTCACACACACACACACACACACACAGACACTGAGTTCATTAAAAGTTATCAGCTCACTTTTGTCCTACAAGACAAAAAGCAAAAATAAGCCTTCGTATAGTTCCAAGATATAGAACATTTGATATAAAAGCCGATAAAGGAACTGACATTCTAACACAAGCGTACCTATCAATAGAAGCATGTATCTGAAGCCTCAGGGACAATCTCCAGCTGGGCAGAGAGAGCCAAAATTGACCCAAAGGTACTTTCTGGATCCCGAGCTTCAGGCCTTTCACAGTGATACCTCCTGTATACGAGGGATGTTCTCAGGATGGTTTGCATCTTCATGCTTTCGTACTGGTTGAGTGTGGCAGTGTCAAGCTTAATTTGCTGGGGCCATCTGTGTTTATCTGAAGGCAAAGAGGAATCTTGTAGGCAGATTTTCTATCCCTAAAATATAAATGTAGGGAATATCAAAGAGTATGAAACGGTCTTGAAACTTTTAGATAGACCTTAGAAGGTGATGAAATGCTGACAGAGTTTAAGATAACCAGGCCCATCTATACTCCAAGATCTGTTAGCTTGAGAACCCCCAATGTGACATACTAGTACTGTTATGATTTAGACCTGGACTGACCTCCAAATGCTTGCATCCCAGAAGTGCTTTTGGGAAGTAATGGAACCTTTAAGAGGTGGAGCCTATTGGGAGGAAATGAGGTCACTGAGTGTGGGGCTTTGAAGGGGATACTGGGACTCTGGCTTCTCCGCTTCCTGGCTGCCATGAGGTGAGCCATGCATGTCTGGCTGGCATGTGTTGCCTTAATACAGGCTCAAAGCAATGAACCCAACAGACCATTGACTGAGGCTTCTGAAACTGTGAACCACAGTCCTCTTTAAAAGATGTTTATCTCAGATATTTTGTCACAGTGATGGAAAGCTGATTCACACAAAAAGTACTTTTTAATAAGAAAAGTTTCAGAAATCTACTTCTGTAAGTAAAATGTCTCCTACTGTCCTGTTTTGAAGTCCTGTATCACTTTCATGGTTTTGTTTTGATTGGCTTTACTCTGTTTTATTTTGTTTGGTTTTATTCTCTTTAAAATAAAATTAAAAAAAATAAAACTACCCCTGAAATAATGGCCTCAGTCCAATCTCTCCCATTTGGAGATGATAAGCTCCATGTCCAAATGAAACCACACTAGGATCTTTGAAAACTAAGAAATGAAAGATAAATGTGGGCTGTTCTGCTCTGGCACACAGCAAGGTACTTTGTTTTATTATTTAACATAGACCCTCCCAAGTGAGTACCCTCAGTTGAGGAATAAGAAAGGGAAAGTACAGAAAGTTAAGACAGTTATACTACTGATTACTCTGAGTTCACTAAAGAGAACAGTTTGTACTGGTATTGTCTGGACAAATGAATGCAGATGTCTTTTTCTCTGGGTGAGTGATGTGGGAATGACAGTACATGATGTATGTACCATTGTTACCCCCTGATAGATGTGCTTTCAAATTTTGTTGTAGTTTTTTTTCTTCTACTTCTCTTTTTTTTCTTTTCATCCTTGAAATAAAATGGGTTTAGAAAAAGAGCCAAAACAAGTTATGATTAAATAAATAACTCAGTACTCCTTTATTAACAATTAAAGATAGCTAAATTAGAAAACCAATATTGCATTTTACAACCAATATCAGGACAGTAACCTCTATGTGTGTATATACAAATATCTGTACACATATAAATGTTTTCATAGCATTTGGGAGTTGGAATTTTATTACTTCTGAATATAACTGTGGGAAATGTAATCTTGTCTGTATATACTGCCATGCTTTCTCCTTCAGAAAGCATGCTTTTCTCCTCTGAAGGAGAAAGCATGGCAGTATATACTCATGCTCATTCTCCTAGGTCAAAGTGATGGCTCTCCTAGATTATCTGAAAACTGGGACATTTTGGTGACAAGTCTTTCTACTGTCACATCGATAGAGACTGTTTCCTGTTTATGCATACGCTATTTTTTGTATTCCAACTGAGCTCTTCCAATGATATAGAGCCGACTGACACATTTTTGAATAATTAAATAGTGTTAAAGAGAAGTCACACACTCCTGGGGATGACAACATTAACAATGAAAAATAAAGGATGCTCAGAAGTGCCTATAAAAACTGATATGTAGATTGAAACATTTTAAAAAATATAATCAAGCAATCCAAAAGAAGGCCCAAACAAGGAGAAATAAAAATAAAAGGGAAAGCAGTACATGGGAAACCAATAGCAAAATGTTAGCAAATTCTACAGTCACAAGTTTCTTTATAGAATTTTATACTTTATTTTTATTGCAATTAAAAACATCTTTTACTTCATTTCTACCATTGCATGCTATTACTCTATACCTGTCCAGAAAAACTAATTATCTGTTTATCTATGTTTATTTTGTAATAAACTTATTTTTAGCCCTACTAGAATTTCAGCCACTTTTCTTTAGTTTCCACATAATAATAATATCACCTCCCATCAAATAATAATGTCTCCACTGCTTCAATACTTACACCTGATTTTTTTTAAGCTATCACATTATTGATTTTTTTAAGGAATGTACACAGCAAGGTAAATGATATGCAGCAACAATCATCATCTTTCTTTTTGTGATTTGAGCAGACACAGATACGTTTGCCGATTAAAGTTAATCAAATTTTTATTTAATGGCATTAACATCATTTCCAGTGTGATTATCATCCTCAGTTATGCAGGTTTCCTTGACAGTGCACAGATTTAGGAAAGCCTAACATACATTAACACTGAACTCACAGCGAGCTGTTTTAAATGTAACTATGTGTTCGGGTACAAAGAAGTTTGTATGTAATTTATACTGAAATTTCAAGGCAAAACAATAAACTAACGATCAGCAATTTTGTCACACAGCTGAAGAAATACATCTATGATCAGGACTGGCCCTTTCTCTAATTCATTTTCCTGATTTTTTTTTCCTCTGAATCCCACACATATGCTAATAATCAGCTTAACTTTGATTTTTTTTGTTAGTTTTTCCTACATCTATCTATCATCATTGCATGCATGTGAAAATACTAGTCAGACTTGTATTTGAGCCTTATAAATACTAATTCAGGTTTATCTTCCCCTAAAAAATTGCAGAGGAGAATTTATTCCACTGTTCTGCATGTTTACAGTGGTGCTTATAAACTAAAGGAAAATAAAACATGCCTACCCAAATAAAATAAACAGAGGTGTACTGAAAAGAGGTTTAAACTTACTTCTCCCTTCTTCATTATTATTGTATTCCCCATCCCCAATTGTGAAGTACACAATCAGGAAATGCTTTCATCTATACTGGTATTAAGAAATTATTAACCAAATACAGTGTTTTATCCAAAATTACTTAAAAGGAAAGTGCTCTCAAAGGCCAAATAGTCAATATTGAGTTAAAATATTTCCAGAGACCAAACTTAAATTCTCCACTTGAAAAATTTATTCAAAAAGTCTTTTACTTTTTGAACTGATGGGACCACCCTATACTTGCATGAATATACAGGTCTTGAAGCAATTTCAAAGCAGTGTTAATCTTACCAAAACCAGCTTGTGCACTACAAGATAAGACATCATGTCTCATATTTCCCTGTGGCTTGTCAGCTTTTAGCAGAGGGCTCAACACAGTGCAAACACGTAATAAAAAACTGTTCATTGATTGGTATGTGGTCCTGTGTCCAAGTTGTCTATTTTATATTTTTAATCTCCAGGAAAAATTGGTTTTGAAAAAAGAATCCTCATATATTCATTGAATATACTCATTGAGCTAAATTTAAATTATCTACCAATGCAATGTGAGGTAACTGATGATTACCACCTGACTCACAGAAACACGTAGCAGACCGCTTTAGAACAGGTCTGGATGATTGACCTATCGAACAAAGAAGACCTTGCCCCTCTCCCACAATCAGTGGCACCAACCAATAGGCTTCTAGCTTGTGTGCAATAAAAAGGGAAAGAAGGAAACCCTGCTTCTGCTTCTGCTTCTTCAGAGGAGCTCCAGTCTTCACCACTACATTCATACGTCCATGTCCAGGCTTCCAGCATAGCCTTTTTATCTTCCCAGCACAGACCCTTGATCTTTGTGTGATAGAGTCACACACAGTACTCCATAGTAAGCTCCAGACCTTTGACTTTTGACTGAATCCTTGGACTTGCCAGCACACAGACAATCCTTTTGCTTTCTTCCACAACTGCCTCTGCCGGCAGCCATTGTAAGCCTATCTTGTAAATCCTGTATGTATATAATCTATTCCGTTACTGAACCAAGAGGGCTAAGGGTTCACTTGTTCAAGACAAATCTCATCCAGGTGAGTTTATCTTCTGAGCAAGATAGCTGGACATCAAATATCCTGAAAAGGCAATGAAGTAGTACAAGATCCCAGCTCACACTAACACCAGGAGGGGCTCTGTGATCTTTAGTCATGTTTGTCCCATAGCTAGTGGCCTCTTGGCCCATCTGCTGGCTCTCGGTTATGGAACCCTACACATGTCCCATCATGGTATGGGCAGTAGGGTAGTCACACACTTGTTACCACTTTAGCTCCCTAAGGTTTCTCCCAATAAATGCTGGTTCTTCCCTCATCAGTATTCTGTCAGCTAAGCACTCTCAAATTTTTGATATATGCTGACAACCAATTTTCCAGCACCATTTCTTTTATTCAGTGTTTTCTGTGGATGCATAAGGCAATCTTTTTCACTTCTGCATTATACATGGATAATTCTGTGTTGCAGGGGGCTCATGCATTACAAAAAGATATGTTCAGTCATAACTTCAGGCACCCGCAAATGTGACTTGATTTGGAAATACAGTGGTGCCTCAGTTCATAAACACTTTTGTCTGCAAGCAGTGTGGTTTGCAAACAGAAGCATATGACAAATTCTTTGTTTGTGAACTCTGCATTGAGTGATGAACATGACTGCAATCATCTTTTCCAGAACTGTGGCATGAGCTAAGGTACCACTAGAATCTTTCCCTGAAGGAAATAGTTCTTGCTGCTATCACAAAACATCTAAGACTGGATATTAATTTTTTTTTAAAAAAATAGTAGTTTATTTCTCACAGTCACAGTCAAATGCCCAGCAGCCACCAGGCCTGGTGAAGGTTTGCATCTACTTCCAAAATGGTGCTCTATTATTGGATTCTCCAGAAAGGAAAACCACTGTGTCCTCCCAAAAGCAAAAGTATAAGGACACAAGAGGCTTTCCAGCCTTTTTCACTTTCTCCAAAGCCTGTTTTCATAAGGGCACTCATTGACTCATGGGTGGAGTCCTTGAGATTTACTCACTTTGCAAAGACCTCTCCTCTTTGTACTATTACAATGACAACTAAGTGCCACCATGAATTTTGGAGGAGACATTCAAACCATGCCAGGGTCTTTGTAGATGGACTCAAACTGGGACTATGTCATACTGGGTTGTGATAGACCCTAATCCAATGGGTGGTGACCTTCTCAGAGAGATGCTGAGACAGAGACAGAGAAGGTCACATGATGGTCTACACTCCAAGGAACACAGAGGATCTCTGACAGACACCTGAAGCTGGAAAAGCAAATAAATGTTGTTCCTTGGAGCAGTCAGAGGCACTGGCCCTGCTAAGACCTTGAACTTGGATTTCTAAATTCCTGAATATGAAACAGTACCCTTCTATTGTGTTAAGACACCCAATTTGTGCCTCTAGGTGATGGTCACCCTTAGGAAATGACTACAGGTCTAACACCAAGCTTCTTTCCACTCATTGTTTTATCTTCCTGTAATAATACAGCACTTCTCTAATTAGGATAGATCATATTTGAAGTGAAAATTCCTCACAGTTATAATTCTTCAAGACCGTCCATCTACCCCTGGCTCTCTCTTCTTCTGTATCAGTCTCAGGATCACCTTGTAAAAGTCGATGGAAACTTGAGATTTTTATCAGAATTTAATAGAGTTGGAACACTAATATAGGAAGTATTAATACATTGAAGATAAAGTATTTTCTAACTAAAAAAAGAAGTAGAATAAATTTCCATATTTGGTAATGTTCTATAGTTTTCTCTATTAAGATTTTGAGCATATTGGTGGACTTATTCCTAGCACTACAGAAATGTTATTGAACTTTGGTAGAAACAGAGATGATGGCCATCTTTCTATTATTCCTGATTTTCATGGATAGATTCTAAACTGCAACCACTAATTGTAAAGATTTGCAGAGTTTTTTAATGAGTACTCATTATCTATGTTAGGAAGTTTCCTTCTATCAAAGACTTGCTCAGAGCAAACCTAAAATAACATATAGAACTTTATCAGGTAATTTTTTTTCCATTTTGGGCCATCCCATAAGGTTTTCACCATCATTTATTACAATAAGGAATACAGTGATGTGCATTGACACATATTTATGTTAATAAAGAAGTAAAGAAATATGTAGTGTCTAATCATCCTGGAATTCCTAAAATTAGGAAGCATTCCCTAAGTTTTGTTAATAAGTACAGTATTCCAACCTCTGAAGGGACATGATAACCTTCTGGGGGCCCACTCCCCTTAAAGCACAAGCCTAATTTCTACTTCTTCCAATAAGAGAGTTGATTTTTTTAAAGCAGAAAAGGTTAAAGCAATATTTGATTACATGAAATCAGAAATATTTCTTATGAAACCCAAACACATTTCAGATGCTCTTAATGAAATAAAAAAAAGCAATAAATTATGTTGCTGCTCTGTGTGAAATTTAAGGGGCAACAACGGGACTTTTACCTGAGAAATCACTGCAGTGGGTTTGTGATCTGCTTGTATCCGCTCCTGATTGCACTTGCTTCCAGAGTGAGTTATTTCTCCATGTGAAATAATACTGTCTTATTATCAATTAATTTTAAGCTTTCATAATTATAAGATGATAATTTCTTTTTCTATTAAAGAAAACTAACCCCAAATCCTCCAGCTTCACTCAAGCACTTGTTTTCTTTGGTAGCCCGTGTAGTTGGGAGTTCTTCCTCCCTGGTAAGTGCATGATGCCAAGATTTAAAAGGGTTTTCATGGGTTTTTTTTCTTTGATAAAACCATAACTGAGTTGCCCTTGGTGCTGAGAGATGCAGGAACTCAGTGATCACAAAAGCAGCTGAATTCAAGGTCCACAAGCACCCCAGTGCTCAAGGGAAGCCGGAGTATTGGAATGAGGAGGTTGGAGCAAGATGTAAATACCCAAAAAGAAAAGCAGGAATCACAGGTCTGAGTCAGGAGACATCACCAGACAAATGAAATCCAGCAACCCCTGTCCTAATGCCCCAGATACACACCCTGGATTGTGCACATCAGATTTTACATGAATCTCCAAATGATCCATTCCCCAGTGTGGTAGACAGATTCATGTCTGGACTATCTCCACCCTGCAGACTGCTGCCTTCAAAGCTTCTCTGCACCTGAGCTTGGTATAATGACTGCCACTTACACTTGATCTTAGCCAGAAGCTGAGAAGCAATTAATGACTGGCACTTAGCTTGTTCTCAACAGTTAATTTTCCAATGGAATGATCAAAGAATCAACAGGCAATTATACTTTTCATGAGAACTTTCCACATTTAAGTTTGTTTTGGAAGGTTTGCCTGGCTTTGTGCAAATTAAGGAAAATCTGGATACTGGAAAATTAGCTCTAAATATGAGTTGAGGGGAACAAGAGTGAAGGACAGAGAAGAGAGAAAACCAGGAGATGCTGCAAACAGAACTCAGAGTCCTACCTATCAAGGACAAGGAGAGAAGGTGAAGGGGCCGTTGACCCAGCTCAGAAACCACGAAGAAGAAAAGCCAGACAGCAGAGAGTGATATTTGACAATGAATATTGCATTAGTCCCTTAGATTCATAAAAAGGATCCCAACTTAGTAGCTTCAAACAATGCACACTTATCATATATTTGGTGGAGCAGAGCTGAGTCTCTGCTCCAGAGTCTTATTAAGCTGAAATTAAGGTCTCAGCTAGGGTTAAGGACCATTCAGAAGCTTAACCCATGAAAGAACCACTTATAAACTCCCTTAGGCAGCTGGAAGAATTTATTTCTGAGTGGCTAGAAGACTGAAACTTCAGTTTTCTCAGGGGCTGCTCCTCATAACAGATTTCTGTATGGGCACTGTCACAGCACATCACCCTCTTTATTCAGATGAGATAGGGTGCCTTCAGGGTGGTACATCCATAGACATACCCTCTTTACTCAAAGCCACCAAGGAGGACAAGTCTCACACTCTAATGGCTGCAGTCAAGTCTTACAGAACATAAGATGTTCATGGCATGACACAGAAGGTCATTAAGCATATGCACGACACATCACAGTCTCTGCCATACGGTATAAACTTATCAAGGGAGCCACATTCTGTCACCTCTGCCATATAATATTGACTAGAAGCAAACCAGGTCCCCACCCATACTCTAGGGGAGCTTATTCAGCAAAGACATGCACACCAGGGTGTAAAAAAAATCACTGGGAAGGATCATAGGGTCTTTGTACCATGGCTATTTTATGGGCAAATGCTACATCGTCATCAAATTGAATGGAAACTGAAAATGGGTAAGCTTGAAATGGAATTTGTGTTTAAAGTCTCTAATTCTTCCATGCAAAAATTATTCCAAAAGATGTGGTCCCAGTTATTGACTCTGGGAAGTATTTTCCATGCAGTTTGATTCTTGTTCATGAATTCTCTACCTACTCCTATATCTTGGAGATTTTTACCTACTTTGTCTTCCAACAGATTTAGTGTTTCTGTTTTAATATTTAGATCATTGATCCATTTAGATTTTAGCTTAGTACCTGCTTATAGGCATGGGTCTAGTTTTAGTCTTCTGCATATCGACAGCCAATTTTTCCAGCACCATTTGTTAAACAGACTGTTCCAGCTCTTCCAGAGAGCATGTTTGGCCCCTTTATCAAAGATAAGGTGGTTGAGTGAGTTTGTGGTTGTGGTTGTACCTTCCAATCTATTCCATTGATCTTTAAGTCTGTTTTTATTCCAGTACCATGTTGATTTTATTACAGTAGCTTTGTAGTATAATTTCAAGTCAGGGATTGTGATGCCTCCTGCCTTTCCTTTGCTGCTTAGAACTGCCTTTGCTATTCTAGGTCTCTTCTGGTTCCAGATGAATTTTAGGAGTGATTTCTCTAGATCTATGAGGTATATTAGTGGTATTTTGATTGGGATTGCACTGAATCTGTATAGTAATTTTGGGAGAATGGCCATTTTTACAATGTTTGTTCTTCCTATCCATGAACAGGGGATGTCTTTCCATTTTCTGAGGTCCTCTTTGAGTTCCTTTTTTAGGGTATTATAATTTTCCCTGTATAGCTCTTTTACTTCTTTCGTGACATTAATTCCTAAGTATTTCAATTTTTTGGATGCTAATGTGAAGGGTGTGGCTTCTCTTATTTCTCTCTCAGCATTTTATTATTAAAGAGTTTCTGGATGTCAAAGAGATTTCCAGCAGAGTGAAAAGAAAACCCAAAAATTGGGAAAAAATCTTCATGGACAGCGCCTCAGACAAAGGACTTCTGTCTAGAACTTATAAAGAAATTTAAAAAATCAGACCCTCAAAATTCAAAGACCCAATCCAAAAATGGGCATCTGAAATGAACACACAGTTCTCAGATGAAGAAATACAAATGGCAAATAAATACATGAAAAAATGTTCATCATCGTCAGTCATGAGAGAAATGCAAATTAAA
>PVJX010036551.1:0-17544 GCA_004027295.1 Dolichotis patagonum
TATCAGGGATTGAACTCAGGACCTTGCACTTGCCAGGTAGGCGCTGATGCCACTGAGCTATATCCCCAGCTATTTATTAATTTAAAAAAATTTTAAACTTAACATCTTTGCTTTTTGGGGAGTAGAGCTGGTATTTATTTTTTCAGGATTTTTTTTGCCTTTTTATTAGTATAGTTTTACATATTCTTTTTTTTTATTTAGAGAAAAAAACAAAACAGAAACAAGGGTATAAATAATACAGAATTAAAAAATGTAAGAAATCACTAGTTGATAAATTGTTATCTTAGAAGTTGTTGCTCAATTTAGTATAGTTTTACAATGCATAACAAATATATTCATGGTAGGGAATTGGTGCATATAGGTATCACATCTTTGTCTTTTCTACTTCCCTTCCCATTCTGATTCTTCTCTCTTCCCCTGCCCAGAGTCCTGTCCCATCTCCAGATAGTGACACAGAGTCTCACTGACTTGCTAAGCTGCCCTGGTGTGGCTCTAATTTGCAGTCTTCCTGCCTCAGTCTCCCAGAATGTTGATTAACAGTCATGTGCCACCATGCCTGGTTCTGGCCTTTTTTTTAGAACTTTTAAGATTGTGTCTCACTAAGTCTCCCAGGCTGGGCTTCATTGGGAATCCTCCTGTCTCAGCTGCCCAGAGCGCGGGGATAATAGCTGTGAATCACCACACCTAGCTAAAAGTGTTTTTTAAAATTTTTCATTATAGCATGAGTGTAGGCTGCAGGCTGCAGGCTGGGCGTGTTTCTGGGAAGTAGCCCTTTTTCATGTCCAGGGGCTGCTTTATGACAGTGGTGGATTCCTCGTGGCAGTTAGAAGAGTCCCCAGCCTGTCCTCATGGGAGATGAGCCACCCCTTTCCATTCCCAGGGGAGGGCAGCTTGGCCTGGTGGCTCGGGTCTTGTCACTCTGCTCCTGCTCCCATATTGTAATCTGTGGCAGGGCTGCTTGGGTTGGTGCTGGGGACACTTGGCATGCGGCTGGTGTGAAGTGGGTGATAGCAGGTGACAGTCAGCATGATGGTTATTATTAGCCCTGAAGCCTGGGGCCTCCCTGTCATTAGCCATCCTGTGTCTGCACACACCTAGACCCCAGAGGGCTGGCAGGGTGGCCGGTGCTGTGCCTAGACCATTTCTGGACCCAGAAGGCTGGGCACAGCTGCCCACTGCTGCCAGTGCCTGGCACTTCCTGTTGTGGAAGCCACAGATCCTCATGGTGGCTCTGGCTTTCTGTCTGGCCCCCTGACAGTCACCTTGGCTGGCACCCTGCCAGTCCAAGTCCAGAGCTGCCGCACCCTGGCAAGTCAGGCCGCCGTGATTAGTCAAATAAAATTCCCATCTGTTGAGGAATTTCCGAGAGTTATTATGGTCATAAAACTGATCAGAAGAGAAGGATGAATCTAAGGGGTAAATGCCTCCAATTACGTGCGACAGTGACTTTTAAATAAGGTTTCACGTGTCCTTAAAGGGGGTGGTTTGCAGTCTCTGTGGGCGTCTGTGCCTAGCAAGTAGCTGGGGTGGTGGGGGTGGGGCACAGCTGCAGAGGGAGGGAGGCAGGGGCCTCGGGGTGTAAGCTGGGGGTCAGTGTGGCATCCAAAGGGTCCTGCATGCCGGGGAGCACCCGTGTCTGTCTTCTGCTTCCCTGTTCCTGGGGACTGAGCCAGCTGCTGCAGAGGTAGCAGTATCCCTGGTGCTATCCACTGTAGGCATGGCCTCTCTGTGTGGCCAGCCCGTGTCACCTTCTGGGTCTCTGTAGCTCATCTTCAGAAAGGGACACTCCGTCCCAGAAGGAGGTTTTTAGGAATATAACCCCAACCTCGTTCTGCCTTTTTTTTTTCTTTTGGTACTGGGGTGGTGTCGGGGGCCTCACACATGTTGAGCATATATTTTACCACGTCCCCAGCCCTTGTTAAAGAAATTTTGAGATGGAGGGTCTTGCTGAATTGCCTAGGCTGGCCTTGGCCTTGGGATCCTTTTGCCTCAGCCTCCGGAGTGGCTGCAATTGCGGTGTGCACCACCGCACTTGCTCAAACGCTTCTGCTCGTGGTTCCTCCGAAGTCTCTTGGGTCTCGGTCGCTCTGCTTCCTTGGGGGCATGAAGCTTCCGCAATTCACCCCTTTACTTTACCCACCTTGCTGCCCAGAGCAAGATTGCACTTGGGGGACACAGGTGGGCTCCTGGAGGCTGGGGAGACCCTGTGAGGTGGTCGTTCCCAGAAGGCCCTGGCTGGAGTCTCCTTTTTCTCATGCCGTAGGAGCTTGAAGTTCCTTCCATGCTGAGTTTCCAGAACTCCTGGGCTTGGGTTAATGACCTGGTCAGTCTGAGCCTCAGTTTCCCATTTTCTAAAAGGGGATGACGACCTGATAGAATTAAATTATTCATTTAGTGTTTTCTATCATGGAAATCATTTATCTATGTACTGTGGTACTAGGTTTTGAACTCCAGCTGCAAAATATTTTTTGAGACATGATCTTGCTAAATTGACCAGTTGGGACTAGAACTTCTGACCTTTCTGCCTCAGCCTTCCAAAGTAGCAGGATTATAGGTGTGTGCTACCATGCCCAGCTAAGAATCACTGCTTTTGATTATATATCTCAGATCCAGACAGCTCTGTGTGGCTGAGCTGAGCTGGCTCAGAGCGCTGTGGAGGCCTCAGCCCTTGACCTGGGCAGAAGCCTCTGTTTGTCCCTGCCTTGGTGGGCAGCTGTGCCCAAAGTCCTGGCCCACTTGGGTGTCACTAGGTGGTCTTCCTCCTGCATCTTCCCTGAGACTCTGGCTTTTCTCTCCCCATGGGCGTTGTAGTTTAACAGCATCAACTTTGACCTTGGATTTCCTTTGTTGGCCAAAGACAGAACGCAGACCTGTCCAGTAGGAGGTCGTAGACAGCTGTTTGTTGCAAGTTTCTAGAGCGTGAAGGCTGGACTGGGCCAGCCAGGTGCTGTGACGGAGCCAGTTCTGGGGTCATGCGACCCCTTAGGGCTGGGAGCAGGTGGGAAGAAGGCTGCATCTGAGCGGGGGTCTTTAGACACAGACACAGAGGAGGCGGCGTGAGAAAGGGCTTGGGAAGAGGGCAGCTGGGAGGCTGGGGGACTCTGAGGCAGGAATGCCCTGTGCCTGGCAGTGGCCAGAAGGTCGGAGATGGCGTGGGCATGGTGGGCATGGGTGCCGGGGCAGGGAGAAGCAGGGGCAGCAGGACCAAGAATTGCTCTTCATTTGCTGTTGTCTTTCTAGCCCAGTTGGCTCCAACCAGGAACGGTTATGTCCCTGGGGGACATTCGGCAGTGCTGCTAACATTTAGGGGATGGCGTGGGGTGGGTGCCATTGGCATCTGGTGAGAAGGGACCAATGGTGTCCCTAAAGCTTCTGAAGTACACAGGACTGCAGAGAGTGACCTGGCCCCAATATCAGCGTTACTTAGGCTGAGAGGTCCTCTAGCTCCACACCTGCTACATAGGTGATCCCATCAAAAACACAGCGAATGTTTACATGAAAAAATGCACTGTGGTAAAAGACACATGGCCATTGATCCCAGTCTGACTAAAGCCCCTCACTTCAGACATGCTTATCTTGTCGTTCTTGCCACTTTCCAAAGCTGTTCTGGAGGTCCCCTTTTGTGAATGTCCTCGAATGCTGCTGCGGAGTGCCACCCCACAGGAAGGCCGCTCGTAAAAACATCACGGTGTGTTCTCATCCGCCTCAGTCACTGAATCCAGCACCGTGTGGCTTCCTGCTGTTCCCCCAAAGCCAAAACGACCATGAAAGGTAAATGTTTTGAATCAATTCTAGGACACTGAGAGAGTCAGGACAGCACAATTAAAGACACTCAGGAAAGAGGGCTTCCAGAACTGCTCCAGAAAGTGGCTGGAGAGAGGGGAGAAGTGCATTTGAAACAAGTGGGGAGTACTTACGGGGGAATTCATGGCCGTGTGTCTTCTACTGTAATAAATCCTCTTTAAACATTCACTGTATTTTCGATCCCACTTCATAGTTGGCATGCAGTGAGGGTTGAGCATTTGGGGTGCAGCTGTGGGGCTGGTACTGAATTCATCTATGTAATTGGGAGTGGCCTTCTTTTGGCCTTGTGTTCTCTTCCCGAAGCTGTCTTCTATGGTCAGGAACATTACAGAAACCACACAGGTAGGCTATAACCCTAGTGCCCTTGGAGTGTGTGTGTTGGGGCTACAGTGGCCTGGGGGGGTCCGCTCTTCAGCGCCCCATCCTAAAGTCCATGTCCAGCCTTCTCCTTGTCTCCCCACGTGTTGCTGACGATGCCAGTCCTGCCTGGTATCCAGTCCCATGGTGATCCAAGATCCTGGGTTCTCATAGCTGAGCATTTCTCTTAAAAAATGCCACTTGTCATGAGACCCTTGTTCTTCTACCCCTGCCCACCTGCTCCCTGGGGGAGACCAACGTGTTGATAAGTGGGGTGCCTTTTCCTCTCCCAGGCTGCCTACACCTAAGATGGCACTTGGCTCTGTCTCCTGCACACTAGGGTCCCCAGGGAAGAAGCCCCTCCTTAGACTTCCTCTGCAGTGTTAGACACATGAGCCTGGACCCCAGGGGTGCCGAGGTCTGCTCTACTCTAGGGCTGGATAATTAGTTTGTGACTTGTCTGACTGCCACCCTGTCCTGAGGACAGGTCCCCTCCCTCCACATCCCCTCCCTCCTCAGGCTCTGCCATCTCTCTGGTGTGTCACTCTCCTTGTTTCTGATAGAGTCAGAATCACCAGGACCCAATGCATGCCAGGCCTGATTGTGTTCAGTCCTCAGCCCCATGGTACCTGAGATCCTCTGATTTCTCCCGTTGTACAGGCGGGGTGGGTGATGCTGGGCACTGTCCTGGGCGAGGAGCCCTCCTGTGGCTGTGAACTTGGGGTGCAGCACACTGACCGCCTGGCTGCCACCTCCACCCATCGCCTCTGCTCACGCCCCTGCCGTGGACCAGTCCCTGCTGCGGGCGCTTTTACACATTCATCGTTAGATGCTCCCGGGAACAGTGATCGTTACCCCCTTGGACAGATGGGGAAACCGAGGCCCCAGAAGGGAGCTGAGGTGTCCAGGCTCCTCTGCAGGGCTGGCTTCTCCCTGTCTCTTAGGTCTCTGCTCAGGATCCTCCTGGTCAGAGGAGTCAACTGTGAGCCCTGGCACAGTCACAGCGTTCTCGACTGTAAGACACGTAATCACCTGTCTCTAGACATCTTCTTGACTTGTGTGGTCATGATCTGTCCCCTCTCTCTGCAGTGCGAGGTCTCTAAGGGCAGTGTCTGCCCACGGTGGGCACAGGGAGGGCAGAGCTAGCTAGGCAGACACTGTCCATGTTCGTTACCCACTAGGCTTTCCTGCTTGCTTGGCTTGTCAGTGTGACATTGGTGTCGTGGCCCTGGGACCCAGGGTGAGGTAGAGGTTCCCTCGGCTCCCAGAAAGTTAGGTCTCACCCCAGGTTTCAGCTCAGCCAAAGTTCAAGCAGCCCGCCCTCTGTGCAGTAATGACTATAATTTCCCTGCGTAACCCTCAGTTCCCGTGTGATATTGTGACCGGGATGGAGGAAGCAGTGACGCTCCCAACCCTTTAATTGCAGCTTCAAAAGCATTGCCACCACCTCCGGGGGAAGGGGACCCTGTGACATGTGTCACCTCTGAACTTGGCTTTTCCCTTCCATGGGTGCTTCGTGACTAGAACAGTGGCTAATGGAGGTGACGGGTGGGTTCACTCCCCCGCACCCCCAAAGTTGTGCTCACAACTCCGCTCCAGTTTGGAGCCTCATAGCAAGGCTGGGACTGGTGCTGGGCCTGGCTCGATCGTCCAAGAAGTTGTCTCCTGGGTCCCCTGCTCCCCTGCCACTGTCTTTCTCTGTTTCCCCCTCTGCTGAGTGCCCCATCACAGAGGGCAGCCCGGAGCATCTGCAGCGGGCTGAAGTTTGTTGCAGAACAGCAGTGACAGGGTGGGCTCTGTCTCCTTGGGCGCTGACCCCAGGCCCTGTCTTCACTGCTGCAGGTGTTAGCACATTGAGTCCTGGCGAGGCCCACTGTGGGGTCTGTTACCATCCCCACCTCACAGGTGACAGCTGATGCCCAGAGAGAGCATGCGAACCTCAGGACAGGGGCAGAAGGTTACAGAACCGGAATCAGAGTCTGGGCCACCGCCAGGGGCAGAGCTGGAACCCTTCCCTGGCAGTCGCTCAGAAAGCCAGCGTTCCTGGCGCAGGCGGTAGCTTTCCTTTGGGGTGTTCATTCATTTGTTCAGACACAGTTTATAGCTACTGTGCCGAGCACTGTTTTAGGAGCTGGGATTTGATCCTGGACAAAACAGAGTTCCCGATGCCATCCTCCTGGAGTTGTGTCCTCAATGCGGAGACAAACTGTGGACAGACAAGTAGAGCGGCATCGTTTGGGAGCACCCTGGGGAGCAATCAGGGGGAGACCAAGTGCTGGAGAAGGGCAACTTTGGCTACAGAGGTCTGGGGCAGGTTCAGAGGAGACTGGAGAGAAACGAGAAAAACAAGCCACATCTGCGTCGCCAGACAGAACAGGCGTGGGGTCTGTGCAGCAGGACCCAGAAGCAGGACACTGCCCCAGGGAGTGTCCAGTTTCCTGTTCCCTTTCTTCCTTGCTGATTTTCACGTATCCTGGGGTTACCACTGAGGCTGACCTTGTACCCCTGGGGCAGGGGCGCGGTCTCTTCTGTGTCCACAGCTTCCAGTGCAACTGTTTCGTGGCTGTGTTGTCTGTGCATCTGTTGTGGGCTAGAGAGGCCTTTGCTCTTGGGGGAACTGAATGAAGATCCGCACACTGTGTTTATGCTACTTAGGTGCTCAGTGTTTATTTTTGGCACCTACAGAAATACCCCTTTGTTTGTGATCTGCTCAATTACATGTCATTGTCACCTCTTTATTTGTTTCAAACAAGGGGCAGGCCCCCCCCCCCAGCTTCTCAGCTCTGTTTCTGCTGTTCAAGGGTGGGGAGGATTTAGCAGCATTGTGGAGCCCAGGCAGCCTGGCTTTTTCTTGGTGTACAAGGCCCCAGCGTCTCTGGCAGTGCAGAAGGGCTGCTCATGTGCCTCCTGCCCTGAGGGCACCAGGTGTCGGAGGATGGCTGTGACCTGGGCTTTCAGGGTCAGCCAGGGCTCTGGCTTTGCAGGTGACCCAGATTGGCTCCCGCTCACCCCAGCAGAGAAGGAGCTGATTGGAGGAAGTGTGGTGAGGACGGTGCTCAGCCAGCTACGGGGGGTCCCTACAGGGCCCCCACAGGGTCATGGTGCTGGCCGGTGTGTATGGGTCTTGCAGGCCTAGAGATCCATGTTCTGGGACAAAGAAGACCTGGTTAGCAGGTTTGTGCCCGCCTGGCGATGGGCTCTGGGCCTCCAGACCCACAGGCCTGCTGGGACTGCGTATTAGGGGAGGATCATATCTGGAAAGGAACTTGAAGGTGCTGGTATTAAATTAAGAAGGAACTGGAGCTTTGCTGCAAGTCCTTGGGTCCCCCGCAGGCCCTCCGAGATGTGTAGGCTGCCAGATGCCGAAGACAGAGGATAGAGTGCTGCAGGGCAGGGCACCCCAACCCTGAAAGCCAAGGTGCAGGTAGGAGGAGCAGGAGGGGGATGGAGCGCCAGGGGTGGCTCACTGCAGGGCAGAGAAAGACCCAGAGGCTGAGTAGCAGCAGCCAGGACACCGGCTGCTTGTTTGCTTGGGGAGCACGCTGCAAGCTGGGGCTGCAGCCTGGGGTGTCACGCCAGGGTCAGAGGGTGACATGTTGGCCAGAGCAGGTGGTGATAGACAGGAAGCAGGGTCCAGCTGGGTGGAGCACCTGCTGTCCTCCGGACACTGGGCTAAATGCTCTGTTGTTGTTGTTGTTGGCCAACTTGCTGCTTCAGTTAGCTGCCTCCTACCCCGGCGAAGAGATGACTGCTCAGCAAGGTTGCGTGGTTGGGCCATGGTCACACAGCAGGCATGTAGCAGAGGAGGGATTGGAGCCAGGCCTGGCCTCTGCTCTCCTTCTGAGTTTTGAATCCTCTGCTGGGAAGTTGGTGCAGCCTGCTGACCTGTCCGGATTTGTCGTTCTGGGTCCCATCCCTTGGCCTTTCCCTTCCTGTGTGCTTAGTCCTGGGCGTGGCTGTGAGCAGGCAGGGGTGGTAGAGGATGGAGGGTGCCCGAGGACACTTTCTCCTTGTTCCCGCAAAGTCTCCTTCCCTCCCTCCTTCCCTCCCTCCCTCTCTGCAAGGAGCTGAAACAAAGCTGGCAAATTGGAGTCAGCAGAAAAATCTAATTTTCACCTTAGACACGTCGTAGCTGACAGATATTAACCCAGCTTCTAGATGCACCTTCTAGACAGGTCTGCACCGCATCCTTCCCTGGCCGTGGGGAGGCCAGCTATGTCTCAGATGCACTGTTACCGCATGCGTGGGACCTTTCCAGGCCTCGGTGGGCCTCAGCCTTCCCTCCAGACCTGTGTGTGTGTGGTCACTGACTCGCCTCTTTACGGGGCCGCAGGAAAGGCAGAGGTGGGAGGTAGGTTAGGACGGGAGGGGAAGGGAGTTGCGGACGCAGGAGCTCTGCTGACAGGCTCAGTCTTGCTGGGGGAAGTGGCCACTTTGGTTAGATCTTTGAGTTGCTTTCAAGAAACTGCAAAAATCTGCATTATGCTCTCAAATATCCAAACTTTAAAAGCTAGCAACTTATTTAAGAGTGCAGGAAAGGCGTAATGAGCCAGTGAAAGCAGCTAGAGGCCAAAACTGGTTTGTGGCCCATGGGGCCACGAGGCCTGGACTGGATTATTTGGGTCTCTTCCAGCCGAGTGAGATATGACTGCACTTACCATGCATATAAAGATCAAATGTTTACCTCCGAGATATATTGATTTGTAGTTATTGATGAGGCCTCTGGTTTACACTATGCAGCTAAACTCAGTTAATAATGGGGCGGGAGCCGCTTTGACAAACTTTAATCACAGATTAGGAGTCTGCGCCCTGCGTCTCCCGCTGGATTACGTCTTGCCTTCCCTAGTCTGCCGTTAATCCTTCCTGCTGCAGGCTTATGCTAGCCTTGTTTCTGTGGCAACAGAGCATGCCTGCCTTTCCTTTGCCCCAGAGACAGACAGACAGACAGCCAGAAAGAGACAGACAGCAGCCTTGAGAGTTCCACAAGCTGGATAGCTGTGCCAGGGACTGTTATTTCCTAACTGCAAGATCTGGCAGGACTGGTTTATCTGAAGCGAGAGAGTGGCCCAAGCAAGGGCAAGATTTATGGACGCTCGTAAATTTGTAGAGAACTCTGGCCAGAGCAGCCAACTTCTCACATTTGCTACTGTCTCAGCCTCCAGCTTGGAAGGTCCTTGTGGGTCAGTTTCTTTAGTGTCCAGGAAACATCGGGGTTTATAGGTTCTTCTAAGTGTGACTTGGGGAGGACCTGCAGGAGTCAGTTGGGTTAGGAGGAAATCAGGGGTCAGAGTGGCTAATAACGGGGGGGAGGGGACTCATTCTCCCCATTACAGGGCAGGACTTGGGAAAGATCTGGAAGAGCCAAGAGTGTTTCAAAAGGATCTAGAGGTCATAGTGGCCAATAAGCTAATCATTTTTATCATGAACAGTAGAGTAAGATGGACAGGCAGGGAGGGAGGGAGATGCTCCACCGGGCTGTGTGTGTGAGAGAGAGAGAGAGAGAGAGAGAGCGAGCGAGCGAGCTGTCTGTCTTGGGCTTTGACTGGAAGAAAATAGAGGGCGGGTAAGATACAGACACTGGGGTCCAAAGTCTGGGTGTGAATCGTGGCCACCCCACTGGCCACCGTTTCCTCAGCCTCTCAGAGGTGAGCACTTCCTTGTCTGTAAAGGGAAGAGGATGGGTGCTGGGTTCCTGTCGGCTCGGGGTGGTCCCTGGGAAGCAGGCACTCCTTTCAGGGCCGGGAGTAATCATGGTGGCCGTCGTGGGCCGTGGGCCTCTTCCTGGAATATAGCAGCTCAGCTGTTGTGCTTGGAGCAGCCAGAGATGAGACATACGAGAATAGGCCTGACTGTGTTCCAATACAGGTTCGCTTACAGATACTCGAATTTGAATTTCATATACATTTTATGTGTCATGAAAACACTATTCTTTTTCTGGTCCCCCCCCCCCCCAACATTTATAAATGCAGAAACTGCTGTTGGCTCTCAGGCCGTGTAAAAGCAGACAGTAAATCGGATTCAGTCCAGGGGCTGGAGTTCGCCGCCTCGGAGAGAAAAGATGCCCATTACATGTTCATTGCCTCTTAGTCACGGATGTTACCTTCATCTTTATCGTTGCTTTTTGATTTTGAGGGGGTGGGGTGAAGGCAGTGAAATATTCGGTGCAGAAAGTGAAATGGGGTGGGGGCGGGGCCACAGGAAGTGTCAGGCTCGGAGAGGGGACCTGTCCCCTCTCATGCGAGCCAACCGTGTCCCCTGGGGCTGATGGCAGGCCTGGTGGGGAAGTGGGCGTTTGGCTCTGGAGCAGGGCAGTAAGTGCTTGCCTGCCACCGTGTTGGAGAGGAGGCAGGTGGCGGGGCTGGCTGCTGGCCGGGTGAGTGGGCTTCGAGGTGTGCAGCACCATCGGGTTTTGCAGCCTGCCCTGGGTGGGTTGGGTAGCCACAGCAGGTGGTTCCTGTCCACCTGCAGCCCTGCCATTCCTGTCTTCTTGCTGCTTCTTGAGTCGTCCAATGGGTACTGGGCACCTTTCCTAATGGAGCAGGCGGAAAGGATTGGAGAGGATGTGCAGGCTCCTGGTTTCAGCTTTGGCTTTGGCTGGGGGCTGTGGGTGCTGGGCCCTGGGCACGGCGCCGGGAACAGTAGGCCTTCCGGTGGTTTTCACTCATTTCCACCCAGGTCTCAGCCTTTGGTTCCAGGGCCTACAAGTCCTGGGAGGCCAGGGAGAAGCTGTCCTGTGGGCTGAAGCCTGTCCACTGCTGTTGTAGGGTCCTTCCCTGAGCTGGGGTGCCATTGTCACTTGGGGAAGGTGGGGTGTTCCCAGGTAGGAGCGCCATCCTGGCCCAGAGGCCTGTGGGTCTAGGGGAGGACAAGTGGAGCTGAGAGACTCACAGGCCCTGTCAGTGGGGTGCAGAGAGACCCTGTGGGGTGAACAGATGAGCACGCTTGGCAGGGGAGGCTGCGGGATGACCCCCAGATGTGTCCACAGGGGACTCTTCCTGAGTCAGGGCACTGGGAGACAGTGAGATTCAGAAGATCCAGTGGGGCTGCTGCCCCGAACCCAGTGCATCCTGCCGGGCCCCTGGCGTGAGTGGCTCGGACGGGGTATCCCTTTCACCCCACCAGCACCCTGTGGGGAGCTAGCAACTTCCCCTCACTGTGGATGACCAGATGGTGGCTGAGGGCCCGAGTTGCCTGTCTAGGTCCCAGAGCAGGAGAAGTTTGAGTTGGAACCGGGGTCTGAGTACAACAGCCTGTACCTCCAACTCCAGCCCAGTCCAGTCCCTGAGCTCTGTCCTCTTTGATTTGCACTGAAGTGTCTCGTATACAGGGTGAGCCTTGCCAGTGACCGTACCAAGCTTTTCAGGGAAGTGACTACTTCTATGGCTGTCCAGATAAACCCTCTTACGCATGCTATCTCTGAAATCCTCACACTTCTCTGGGAGCTGTGCCCATTTTACAGATGAGGAAACTAAAACAGAGGTTTGGAACTTGCTTGAAATCAAAAAGCCACAGAGCTGAGATTTGAGCCGAGGAATTCTTACTGCAGAGCCCCAACCACATGGCTGACCTGCCTTGAACTTGGCCACAAAGTGTTTAACAGAGAACCTGACATAAGAGGTGAGCAAGAGATGTACAAGTCTGGGGCCAAGGGACCACTGAGAGTTTATTGGGACCTCGGTGAGTCTGACTTGCTCCAGACTTCGCATCCCTGTCTGCGTGTTAGGGACAGTGGTCCTGCGTCACGATGCCCTTGCCTTGAAGGGTGCTCTGTGTCCCTGGAGATCGGTCTGTTCCACCGTCATGTGACATCTATGTGCCTCCAGAGCTTCACGCTGCGCAAAACTGCGCCATAAAACCGTGGGGGAGACACTGAAGCCTCTGTCAGCGGCACACACAGAGCAGATAGGAATCTAATAAAGTGGTAGCAGAGTTTTATGCATGCTTAATGGCTGGGAAATGCATAAATATGACGATAAATGCTGTATATTACCTTGAGAAAGATGAAGTTCGCTGTACAAGCGTGCGCACGCTCTGTGTGCCGGCTGCTCGTCCAGCTCCCACATCTGCTACCCTGAGTGCTGGGTGGGGGGGGAGGGAGGAAGATAGAGATAGAGACGAGTTGAGGGAAGAGGGCGAGCAGGGTTGCAGCTGCTGCGGTTTCAGGCAGCAAAGGAGGGCAGTGTTAGCTTGCCAGGCTGTGGCTGGATTTTGGTTTTCTTGTAAAAATTCTTTGAGACAGAGTGTCACTGAGTTGTCTGAGCTGGGGTTGGACTTGCAATCCTTCCGCCTCAGCCTCCCAGGATGCTGGCATTACAGGTGTGCAGTGCTGTGCCCTGCTGTGGGGAGTGATTTTCTCCATGCTGCTTGTGTTTCTAGAGGACAAGATCCTAGATTGCACTGGAACAAATTTACATTTTCCAAGTTAGCATTGGTGTCGAGTGGGCTATGCTTTGCATCAGGAGTGGGGTTTTTTCCTGAAGAGATTTCCTTGGCAGGCGGCCTCACCCCCCAGAGGCAGGCACCGCTCGGCAGTTTAGGTGCTGGGATGGCCTCTGGGATTTGAGTCTGTGTCCTCCTCAGCCCCCAGAAGTTGTGCTTTTAGGATCTTGAGGCTCCATGCTGGTCCTTTAGTAACTCTTGATCCCACCCAGCATTGCGGGGAGGAGACCCAGCATTCACGGTCCCCATGGAGTCAGCACAGGGGTAGCTGGTACTGGACTGTGCTTGGCCAAAGTGGTGGGAGGGACCAGGTAGTGGGGTTGGGGAGCCAGAGTGTTGACCAGGGGCGGTGGCTGCGTGTCCCCATCCCCCTGGGACCTCTGTTTGCCCAGCAAATCCTGGAGCCAGTGTGCCTGGGGTCTCTTTTGGCTGGGCCTCAGCAGGGCTGCGAATCTAGTTCCTCTGCCATGCAGAGCACCCGATGGGCCACCGAGTGGTAAATGAAGTCTTGTCAGTGGCTCCTCCTTGGAGCAAAGAGGAAGAGGAAAAAAAAATAAAAAAGGATTGCCCGGAATTTATTAGTCTAATTACATTTTCCTAATGTGGTTGACCCCCGCTCACAGCAGCGGGCTTATCAAAGCTGCAATCACACCAGCATTATTGGGGTTTTAATAAGAGTCAATTGGTTATTGTCCTTGCTGCATCGGACACCGTGGCTATAATCCTCGGAGCCTCCGGGGAAGGCGGCGCCTGCTTCCTTTGCAGGAATATTATTTACATTAATAACAGGGATTAGAGGCTGCCTCGGTGCTTAGGAGAGGCAGAGGTTTTCTTTGTTCAGGCGGCTCCCAGCTGCTAGCTGAGGACAATCAGGTGAGCACTGGGCCGTGAGTCGGGGGCGCTGCAGAATTCTGGCCTCAGCTCGCTGCTCCTGGGTCACCACACCTTGCTGTGTGAGCGTAAGGAAGCTGGCTCACCTCTCTGGTCCCTCCTGTATGAAATGAGAGAGGACACTAGAATCATGACAATTAAATGAGGATGCATGCAGGCAGTTTCCTAATGCACAGCCAGTGCAAATCAATGCCGGGCATTGCAGAAATAGCCAAACGAAGTGTAGGTGGTGGCTGCATCCCACCCTTCCCCACGTATCTACTTCTGGTGCTTCGGAGCTGTTTGGCCTCTAAGATGCGCTTCTGGGTGCTGAGGGCTAGGTCTCCCGGGCAGTGCTGTTCTGTCGTCAGCGGTGTGATCTTGGAGTTGGCGCCCGCCCTCTCTGTGCCCTGGTTTGCTCCCTGTGCAGTGGGTACGCTGGAGGGTGAATGAGAAGCCCCGGTGATTGTCTGCGTATGCCGCAGGGCGTGCTTAGCTTGTGCAGAGTACGTGTTGGTTTCCTGGGGAGTCACAGGATTTCTGGGTGTCTCCTCTCTGATCTGTGAAATGGGGAGAGGGGACCAGGCATCCTCACTGGGAGGCTGCAGTGAGGTCGCTGTTATAAAGACACCTGCAGGCTTGGGTGCGCTCAGGGACGGGGCAGAGGCTGGAGCATCCGTGGCTCTTCACAGGGATCCGGAAGTGAAGCCCAGGTTCGCCGAGGCAGAGGCTCAGTGGAGGCAGTGACCTCTATGGCCCAGGACTCAGCAGCTGACAAAGGGTCAGTTCCTGCATTTCCTCCTTTTGGTGAAGGAGGAAAACTCACCCCAGGCCAAACAGTGCCTTGGTCATCACTGCCTTTGGGGTCAGGACGGAGGGTGGGGGGAGTGTGTGTGTGTGTGTGTGTGTGTGTGTGTATGTGTATGTGTGTGTATGGACTGTTTATCTGCTGCTATGTCCCCAGGACTGAATATAGCACCCAGCACATAATAGGTGCTCAGGAAATCCCAGACAAATATCCCACTCTGTGTGGAGCTTGCAGTATATCAGAGGGTGCTAGGTATAATGGGGAAAAATAAAGCAGGGAACAGGGATGGGGAGTCTGGTAGGGAGGTCCTCTGAGAAAGTCCTACTCATGCAGAGGCCCCAAGGCTGTAAGGAGCAAGCTGTCCAGCTCTCTGGGGGAAGGAGCAGCAAGTGCAAAGGCTCTGAGGTGGGCTCAGAGCTGGGGTGTTAGAGGCATGGCAGGGAACTGGGGAGCAGAGTACAGTGAGCAGTGGGACAGAAGACTGGGTCAAGGCAGCTTAGCGAGCCAGGCTGTGAGGCTTGGGAAAGCCTGATGGAGACAGTTGGCCCTTCAAGCAGCTGAAACGGGTTGAGGGCTACCTCCAGCATCTTCGTCCCTGTCTCTGGTGACAGGTATCCCTCTCACCCGGAGAGAAGCATCTTCCAGGACTGGCTTCACCCAGCCCTCTTCATCTTCGTGTTCCAGATACAGGAGGTGTGGGCTCAGAGGACCGAGAGGGGCCTGCAGGTGACCCCGGCGGTGCTCCTGTCAGCCAGCCCGGCAGGGAGTTAAGTCTGACTCCCAAAATACGGGTGGGGAAACTGAGGCCAGATGGGCAGAGGGGGGCTCAGGGTCATCCAGCAGATGTGAGACCAGGGCTGATGCCTGGCAAGAAGGCACCCAAGGGATCTGTGGGGTAGGGGTGAGGGTCCTGGGAGGAGCCCGGGGCTTCTGAGTTCTCAGCCTGGAAGTGGAGGAAGAAAGCAGCGCCTAGGACTGAAGTGCTGTGTTCTCATGAGGGCGCCTCCTGGCTGGGGAGACGTGAGCTTCCCAGGGTCATGCGTGAGCAGAGGTGCCTGAGGCCGGGACCTGCCAATACTGTTACTGTAAAAGGCTCTGGCAGACCTAGAGGTGATACTGAAGGAAACCACTGGAACTTGGGCCAGGGATGGCCCCATCAAGGGCCCCAATTTCCCGGGAGACCACATCAGCCTGCACCCTGCATCCTGGCTGGGCAGTCAAGGCTGTTCCTTCTGGAGACACTTTCTCTTTGTGTGGACTCTGCTCTGGGCACTGTCTGAGGCCCAGAAGCTTCCTGTGGGTCCTTCCTGTTCCCAGACACCCATGAACCTTGCTGCTGTTTGGGAGGGGTCCAGAGCCAGGACAGAGATCCCCAGGCAGCGTGCGGAAGCTCTGGGTCTCCTGGAGGAGCCAGGGAGGGTCAGAGCTTCCAGAAAACCCAGGTTCTGGGTCCTGAGCCCTGCCTAGCCTGCCTCTGCAGGGTGCTGTTTTACTGTCTCCCATCACACAGATGCCTCCGTCCCCTGCCAGTGCCTTGTGTGTGCCCAGCAGAGTGCTTCTTGGAATCCTTTATCTCACAGCTCCAAGCCTGCGCCGTCCCTAGATTGACTTGTGTCTTGACGCCTTTCCTCACTCCACTGGTGATCGTATGCAGCCTTCCCAGGGCCGGGACACAGTGCTCGACACACACAATTTAAAGGAGGAGAGGTTCAGTTCAGCTAGGGTGACTGAGATTGGGAGAGTCCCAGCCCCAGTGTGGGCTGAGTCCCTGGAGCCTGCTCTCCCCACCCTTGGCTACGTCCCGTGGTGTGGGCTGCTGTGGACCGCAGAGTCCAGTGGCAGGTGTGGCATTGTGACTCAGGCTTTTGCATGGCAGGGGTCGCTGGCTCGGGTTGGGGGCTGCCCCTTGGAGACCCCCCTCCCCATCTCACCTCTTCCCCGATTCTACCTGCACCAGAGTTCTTGATGCAGTCCCTGGCTGGATTCCTCCCCTGGGCATCTGCCAGAGCCTTGGCTCCCTCTAGGATTCTGTGCCTTCCCTTGGCCCCGTCTCACTTCCTGCAAGGCTCAGTGTAGGTGGGATTCTCCAGATGCCTTTGGGACCTCTGCCTGGCACCCAGTTGACCGCAGGCCACCGTGCCCATCTTTCACTGTTCAGTTCCTTCGCTGCCCTGTGTGGACCTACCTTCCTGCCCGATTCCTCTCCACTGTCCTGCGAAGCGAGCTGTGTGCTCCTCAGGCCAGGCCAGGCTCTGCTTTGTTAATAAAGACACCCTGAAGCCTCCGGCTTCTGCCAGGTGTGACTAGCTCCTGCCCACGCCAATGAGCAGGCAGTGGAGTGACTTCCAGGGCTGCCCTTGAGGGCAGCAGCCAGGAGATATAGACTGCTTGATCTGGGGCTCCACCCTCAGCCTGGGGCCTCCACTGTCACCCTGAAGGTGACAAAGCACAGAGGTGGTGCCCTGCCTTTTAAATGCTTCAGCTCAGAGGCAACCGCCTCTGCTCACACGGCCTGGTCCTGACAGAGCCTCAGGGTCCTCCAGGGTGTGGAATGGGGACCCTTTACAGACAGGCAGGAGTGGGTCCCTGTTCCGCACTGTCTGAGCATCGTCCTTCCCTCCTGTGGCAGGCAGGGATGGGGGTGTCGACTCTGGGGCTCTTGTGAAATTATTTTAGAAAGCAAATTAGAATTTCAAACCATCCAGCCCTCTGGAAAGCAGACCGGGGGTGTGTCAGAAGTAATTTAATTTTTACTTCATTTTATTAATAGGCTGTGGGAAGGGAGGGAGGGGAGGGAGGGAGAGGGAGGGAGGGTGAGTGGTGCTGGCGGGGTGCCTGCTCCAGGCTTGGGTGACTGGGGCCACTGCTGAATCAAGAGTTTCTGGGGCTGTGCAGGGTAGGGGGCAGGAGAAGCCAGCTTGGGACACACCAAGGCTGCAGAGCCATGAGAGTGATTCAGATTTGGCGGCCACTGTTGTTACTGAGGAGGCTCTGAGTGGGGCTGGGGGTCTCCCTGGGTCGCTTGTGCCCATTTCCTGTGGCTGCCATAACCATGGACCACACGCTGGGTGGCCTACAGTCTGTCGTGGGGGCTTCTGGTGTGTCCCAGCACCAGCATCCTGGGCTTTGGTGGTATCACACGAATCTCTGCTGTATCCTCACGTGGCCGCCTGTTCCACCCTGGCTTTTGGCCACGGACTAAATTAGAATGAGTCTGTCTCCCCATCCTTAGCTAATTATGTGTGCAAACGCCCTGTTTCCAAATG
>PVJX010036552.1:0-17520 GCA_004027295.1 Dolichotis patagonum
AGTAGTCCGTTTTTATGCTGTATGTCAGAGATCTTAATCATTATATGTCTGGGTGTAGATTTATGTTGGTTGTGACTGTTTGGCATTCTATATGCCTCACTCATCTGCATATCAGGTTTTTTCCCCATGTTTGGGAAATTTTCTGCTATTACATCTGTGAATATTTTAGTTATGTCATTTGCATTGACTCCTGCATCTTCACTGATGCCTATTAATCTTATATTATTGCTCTTGGCATCATCTTGAAGCTGCTGGATTGTCATTTCATGCTGCTTCATTATTTTTAAAAGTTCTATCCTTTCATGATCACTAATTGTGATCCTGTCCTCCAGGTCCAAAATCCTATATTCAGCTTCATTTAAATGGTTTTGCCAGCTTTGAATAGAATTTTTTGTTTCTTGGATGTCTCTTTGAGTTTGTTTCATGAATTCTACTTGTTTTCTATATTGTTCATTCAAGGTTTCAATCAGTTTCCCATGCTCCTGTACTTTTTTCTCTATTTCTTTTTTTAGCTGCACTCAGCAACTTGTTTACTAAGGTTGTTATATCTATCTTTACATGGGAGCATACTTCTAATTTGATTTCCTCTATAGCCTCATGGAATTGTTTTTTTAATTTCACTCACTATCTTTTCAGAGATTTCTGGTGTGTTACTTTTGAAGTCCTCTATTTCAGTGTCTCCTGTACTTGCTCCTGGTGGACTAGATATTTGAGATTGCATTTTTATTTTTCATTTTGCCATTTTCCCCTTTCGAGTTAATATTTGGCCCTTCATTCCTACTAGTCAACTGTTGATAGTGTGTATTTTGGGGTCCTAATGTAAAGTTGATGTTTGTTCAATTGCTGGGTCCCACAATGAATAGGTGGGCTAGTCACCTGACTTCCCCCTGTAGGGCCTGTTGGGTTAGTCTTATATTGTTCCTGGGCTGATAAGCCTAGTAGTATTGATGTAGTTCAACTTTTAGTTCCTGCTATTACTTTATCTTTAGGTTCTTTCAGGTCATCAAACCTCCCTGTCTATAGTGTGTGTGTTGGCTGAGGCCCTACTATGTCCCTATTATGTGCCTGCATGTCTCATAAGCCCTTTTGAATTTCTCCAAGTTGGGGGAGTCCTTATTGGCACACTGCTCACCCTGCCTGATGTTTTCTGTGTGCAGGAAGGAGTTACCCACACTCTTCTCTGACTCATCAAAGTCTTACAGTTAGTTGGAGGGAGCTTTATTTACTACTGGCCTTACTTACCCACTGTGCACTTCTATTTTAGGGGCATACTCACCACACTGCCTGGAGCCTGCTGAGACCTTCTGTCTAGGTGAGGCAGTTACTTAATCTCCCTTCAAGCTAGCACAGTTAATCTGCTGTAGTCAAAGGTTCTGGGAGAAAGGGTGGGAACTGAAGATCAACTGCAGTATTAGGTCCAGGAGGTAGGGAGTGTCCCCGAGGGGCTAGCAGATGTCCTGGGTCCGGGCGTCCCCTGGGCACAGGCCAAGGTCCCAGAGCAGCGTAGTTCCTCAGTGCTGACTGGAGTGGTGCCCATTTCTGGGTTTTGAGCGATGTTTCAAGGCTTCCTCGGTGCACTGGGAATCACCTGGCCCACTTTTAGCTCCCAGGGCAGACTGCTGGCAACTGCTTGCCACTTGGAGCTCACTGGGTATGAGCCAGTTGGGCCCGAGGAGACTCCCTGTGTCTTCTGGTGATTTCAGACCAAGGCGTGGTCTTACTGCCTGGAAGCAAAGTTCTAAATCTTCCTTATGCACTGGAATTCAACCCATGGGCGGTCAGGGCCTGGGACTGGATTCTGGGCCCTGTTTGCTGCTTGGAGTTCACTGGGCATGGCCAGTTAGGCCTGCAGGTACCTCCCGTGCCTCTTAAGGTGATTTCAGACCCAGGGCATGGTGCTACACCTGAGAGTGAAGTTTCAAGGTTTCCCAAGGTTCTGGGATTCAATACGCATGCACAGTCAGGGCCCGGACAGGATTCCGTTTCCTGCTTGCTGCTTGGAGTTCCTTCACCATACATTTTGATCACCTTGTATCAGTCTCCATATGCAACTCTTCTTAATTACTATATGCTAAATACATAAATCAATGTAATCTGTTGAACTGAAAAAATGTAGAATACTAATCTTTGGACTTTGAACTTAACCAATAGTTTTGGTGCCATGAAACCCCATTTGTTTCCACTGAATAGTACTTTTTTGGCCATATTTTCTAGCTTTCTGTTTAGTAGTGCAATATAATTCTAAAATAAAAACACACATGGATAAAATTGTACCCCTGGAACTCACATATATAAGGATGGAGCAAAGGTTCCAGACTGATTATCCTGAAACTCACAGTCTAGTTCTGCCATAGATGAAGTTGACTGTGGTTGACCATGTACTCTAACACAAACATTACACCAAACCACTGAAGAAGAAAACAAACAGCATAAATGACAGGCTTTTCTTGTGGTCAGGTCTGATGAGACTGTAGAGACAAAACTCAGAAAATTCACAGAGGCTGTAAAGCAACATACAGAGAAACTAAAAAGATTCCTTATCCTCTACCCAAGTTTTGCAGATAAAGTATTGCGTGGAGGTTAGATTCTCTGTGCAAGTTCCCTTCTTACAGCATTAGCAAGCCCAAGTATGTCTGGAAACTCTTTGGTGACTGTGCTCTTTGCCAAGGCCACAACTCTTCGACTTCCAAAATGCAACACGGTCAGCAGGTGTCACTCAGGGGAGATGAGGGGCTCTGAGCTTTATTAGATGAAAGTACTAACTCTCGTTTCCTAAAATACCAATAGAGGAGAACAGAATCTCATAAAACATAGCAGGTTTTCTATGCAATGACGCTGGAGCATCTGTGGGGAAGAGTATGCCTGGGACAACAAGAGAACCTGGTTATGCCAGTAAACCCCCAATTCTACTTTCACCATTAGCTTCTATCCCATTAAAGAACTCAAAACAAAGTGGCATTTTCTCCAAATGTTGACCAAAATTCTTGGGACGTGGGTCTCTCCTTGTTGTCAAAAGAAAACTATTGTCTTTTTTGAAACAATGCTGTGCTTTCCCCTCAATTCACAGCCCTGCAGTGGCAGAATGTTAGAGAACAGATTGTAAACAAGCAGTACCACTGCTCACATCCTAACTCGTGACCAGAAATAAACAGGAAGGACAGCTTTGTCAACTAACACAACTATAGTATGGACATCAGAAATATGTTGAAGTTTAAAATGCTCCTAATATTTTTTTAAAAAATAAAAATATCAGGCCAGGGATTTAGCTCAGCAGCATAAGGACCTGCCTGGAAAGCACAAGGTTGTGAGTTCGATCCCCAGTATCCAAACAAACAAAAACAAAATGAGACCCTGTCACAAAAATAAAAATATCTGCATGAATGTTATTCATTCACCACAAGTTCATTACTTGCCTATTGCAAAGAGAAGGTTGTGTTCTCAAAATGTAATGCGCCATGATTATAAAATGTGGCAAAATGCCAGTCATCAAATTGGTTCCCATAACCAGTAGTAGGCTCAAGATTTTACATGAAAAATTCTGCTTACCAAGGTTGTCACCCACTCTGCAGAAAGTCCTGCCTTGTCCAAGTAAAATGTACTAGGCATTTGTTCCACAAATGTGTGCAGAGTTCTGAAAGGCAGGGCCATGAGTATGACCAAGTTTCATGGATCACACATCTAAGAAAAGCAAACCAAATAAATCTATTTTCAGTGCAAAGAAGTAGGATTCTAGCAGAAAACAAAGGCACTAAAATAATGTGAAAATTAGTACCTGCAGAAAACAGCAGGAGTAACCTGACTCAGCTGGAGAACTTCAGTTGATAGGCAAAAACAAATGTGAGTGCTATTTCTGGAGTGTTGTTTGCCTCTAAAATAATCTTTATAATAATGTTCTTCCACATTCTTCTCACAGGACTGAGGGGAGTCCCTGAGCCATCGACTCTTTTCCAGCCAAGTGGGATTACTGCACCGATATGTGGGATAAGAGGGAGAAAGGAGGAAACCGCACAAAGTTTCTGGAGCAACCTTTAGTTCTTCACTCCAAAAGTAGTAAGCTGACATATGAATATAATGATGAACAATCCTTGCTAAATACTCTCTAGACCTTTCTTTCTCTTTTAAACCACAGAGAACTTTTGATAAAATTATTTTTCAAAATCATGCTAAAAACCAAAAGATTCTAAGAGGAGCAATATGATCAAGAGCAATTAAAGAGGAAGGTATGAATACCCTGGATTCTCTTCAGATCGTATAAAATGTTTTGCTTTTTAAACAGGAAGATATGCATTTCCACAGAGTTAAAAGTTAGGGCAATTTCAGAATTAACAGAATTGAAACTTAAAGGAAATAGCAAAGATGACATATGGAAACTTTTACTAAATTCAAGTACAAAGAATGAAATAATAAACCTGGTTTTGAGGGGCCACTGTATAATGGTTACAGGGAAGCATTAAAAAGAAATGATAATAAACAGCTACCTTACCTCCTTTTCTGTCTTTGAGAAGGACAATATTCAGATAGAAAAAGAAAGCATAGATTGGCTAGAGAAAAGAAGACCAAGGCAGGTATTTGTGGAAAGTCATTAACTCCAGTAAGTATTTCCCAGCCCTACTGGTGAATTTTGAAGTACACAGTGTGTGAGGCTGAGTTCCTCCAAAGCAGATACAAAGATGAGAATTTGAGGGTGCACAATTTTATTTGAGAGATGCCATCAGAAAGTACAGATTAGGCAGTTGTAAGGAGAGAAAGAAAGCAGAAGACAACATAGGATGGGTACTCACAACCAGGGTTCACCCTGCCAGTGAGCTCTGAGAGACTGTGGAAAGTATTTAATAAGCACAGGAAAGCTGGTACATCTTCTTCAGTTCTATTAATCACTGGCTGAAAGCTCTACTCTTCTGACCTTTTCCAATATGCAGCCAAAAGAAAGCCTTCAGGGACAGGAGCATCTGTCCTTTGGTAGGGACCCAGAATAATGAAGGTTGAGGAGACACAGGTAAGAGCTCAACAGAGCCTGATACCAGTGGAGAGGAGGAAATGGGTAAGAAATGTGGTAGATCTATGTAAGCCTGGCTTTCCAAATGGGAATGTGGGATTCTATGACCAATCTTGGAGATCATGACCTTAATCTAAGGACAATAAATATACTATTATGGGGACAATTCAGAGTGACTAAAAGAAGAAATAGAAGTGAGAAGAACTCAGCAAGAACTTTATCATATTGAGTTCATATGTCTTTTTCAACAGTAACATTAAATTTGGAAGTGAAGAAAAGATGACAGCCCACTGCAAATACAGTACGTGTTCACACCTAGTTTCCTGGGATAGCAAAGAATTGACCAAGCTCAGCCATACGCTGGCATTCATGAATTGTGTGCCGACCTGGGATGCTGCACAGCTTCAAAAGACACAATCTGCATGGTACCCTTGGGTAAAGCTACCTTCTGGAACACAGTGTACCACTGTGGTATCAAACAACAAACTCACTGAGAGACAAACTGGGGCACTAACACCCTTCACAATAGCATCCAAAAAGTGAAATACCTAAGAATACTTATACATCCAATACAATTACTTATACAATAGCATCCAAAAAGTGAAATACTTAAGAATACTTAACAATCTAACAAAGGAAGTAAATATCTATATATTGAAAATTATACTTCTCTGATAAAGGAGATCAAAGAGAATATCAGAAAGTGACAAGATATCCCTTGTTATGGATGAGAAGAACCAACATAGTGAATATGGCCATACTCCCAAAATTTTTTTACAGATTTAATGCAATCTTGATCAAAATTCCAGTATCACACATCACAGAACTTAAGAAAACACTTCTCAAATTCATCTGAAAGCAGAAAAGACCTAGAATAGCAAAGAGAATTCTGGGCAACAAAGGCAAGGCAGGAGTAATCACAACCCCTGGCTCAGCCACCTTATCTTTGACAAATGCATCAGATATGTTAACTGGGCGAAAGATAGTATTTTTAATAAGTGGTGCTAAAAAAACCTGGCTCTCCATATGCTGCAGACTAAAACTAGACCCATTTCTATAACCATGCATTAAATTAAAGTCAAAATGGATCAAAGTTCTAAATATTAAAACAGAAACACTAAATCTACTGGAAAAGAGAGTAGGTGGAAATTTTGAAGGTGGCATAGGGATAGGCCAAGAGTTCATGAACAAAGACCAAACTGCATGGCAAATACTTCAAAGAATCAACAACTGGGATCTCATCTTATTAAAAACCTTTGGCACATCAAAAGAAATCACCAACAGAGAGAAAAGTAAACCCACAGAGTGGGAAAAAATTAGCCAATTATTCCTCAGACAAAGGACTTCTATCTGGAACATATAAAGAATTGAAAAAAAAAAAAAATCAGACCTCCCAAATTCAAAGACCCAATCCAAAAATGGGCATCTGAAATGAATATGTACTTCTCAGAGAAAGAAATACAAATGGAAAATAAGAATATGAAAAAATGTTCAACATCATTGGTGATTAAAGAGATGCAAATTAAAACAACACTGAGATATCATCTCATCCCAGATAGAAAGGCTCTCATCAAGAAATCAACCAATAAAAATGCTGGAGGGGCTATTGGGAGAAAGGAACTCTTTTCCACTGTTCTACACTGGAGAGGGTGTAGACTGGTGCAACCACTGTGGAAATCAGTGTAGAGGTTTCTCAAAAAAATAGGATTACAGCTATTTGCTATTTGCCTTCTGGATATTTTCCCAGAAGAATTAAAAACATCATACCACAGTGATATATGTGCACCCATGTTTATAGCAGCACAATTTATAATAGCTAAATCTTGGAAATAACCCAGGTGATCCTCAACTAAGGAATGAATAAAAAAGATGTGGTAACAGTGGGGTGTTACTCAGCTATAAACAAAGATAAACTTGAGGCTTTTATAGGTAAATGGATGCAACTAGAGACCATACTCATAAGTGAAATAAATCAGACTCACAGGTGTAAACATCGTATTGTCTCCCTGTTGTGGGAAATGAATGAGTATATAAGGTCTAAAATGTACAACAGATACTGTGAAATCAGAAGAAACTTCAAAAGGAAAAAGAAACTAGAATGAATGGGTGAAAGCGGAAAGGACACAAGGGAAAAGAGAGAAAATGCAAGTTAGTTATATTATTAGTGTCTTCTAGCTCACAGAGTAGGGAGATTTCTGCTAATATCGATTGGAGAAATTTTTATGCTTATAAATCTTGTACTCTGAGCAACTACTTTAAAGATAATAACATGCAATGTATTAACTATTATTATTCTCATTATTTTGTTATGGAATTTTGTTTTACCTTTTTTCCATAAAATAAAATTTTAAAAATTGTATTACATGCAATCAATGACCTTATGGCACACAGAGGTAATGAGAACACACCAAAGGTTCTTCAGCATCCAGAGGAGTCTTAAACACACACACACACACACACACACACACACACACACACAATGCACCAACAGGCTTCCAGTCCATTGTTAGAAGAGACAGACAAACCAAGATACCCTCTTTAGTTTTGGCAGCTCCTCTTGAAAAGTTCTTAAATGTGGAAAAAACACATTCACCAACCTCACAAGATATCGCTGAACAAATTCAACTTTCTTATGTCCATGTACATCCATGATTAATCTAGACAAAAATCCTAACAGCATGTCAAAAGGAGGCTCCAACCAACATATAATCAATGGCTTGTCTTCGGGTACCTCTCTATTTAAATTCTCTCTCTCTCTTTCCTCTCCCATCTTATACAGAATATATTCATTCATTCACCTAATGCAATGTGGGATCAAATTTGCACCTTGCATAGTCAGGAAATGTGGTATATAAGTGGGTTGGGCTTCTCCATCTCCATTTCATCTTGCTTTCAGCTGAAATTGAAGGAAAGCTTCAAAAAACAGAAACATAATGAAAAGTAAACAGTTCTTATAAATAGCCTGGAAACAAAGCGCCTTTTATCAACAGAGGCCCTTGGGAGGAGTGTGGAAAGTGCAAGTGAGCAGTTTCGGTCTCCCTGCTCTTTTTGCTGTGCCTTGCAGGGCAGGTTGTTGAGGGGCAGGGCTTTCTGCAGTGTCCCGGGGTCTCCTCTCGGGCTTCCTAGGTATCAGGAGTTGCCATGGCAGCACTGGTGGTAGCATCTTCATTCCTAGATTGCAGCTAGAACGTCATGCTCTCTGTCGTGGTCAGGAGTTGCAAGGAAAACAATTACATACTGGATACATAATTTATAGTATTATTTATAATGGTTACCCAAGGAGTCAAATACAAAGAAAGCTCAGGAAATCTGTCCACATGCTAAAGACCTAGAAAATCCAGCTAAGGGCCTGCCTCCCAGGGCAATATCCTACATCAGTTCAGCTGAAAACCTAGAGCCCATGACAAGGCTCCCACGAGTCCAGCTGGAGGCCTAGAGCCCCCAACAATGATTCGTGCAAGTCTGTTTCACAGATATGCACTGGGAAGGCCCAGAAGTCAGCAGTGGAAGCTCGAAAGTTTATGCCAGCAGGATGAAGGATCTGTGCCAGTAAGCTAAGGGTTCTGCACTGGAACCAGAAAGCAACACTCAAGGACCAGGACTCCGCCGAAAAGTGCCACAGGTCCTGAGCTCCACTGACAACGAAAACGGCCGGGTTCACGTCAGGAAGCCAGTGTGACAAGCTTCTCATAGAGAGTGAACAGCACACATCTTCCCTTCCAGAGCCAGGAAACGATGCTCAAAGGAAGGGCCTCCCCCCAAATGAACCATAGCCATTCTCAGTGACAAGGTCCTGAGCCCCTTTGATAATGAGAACAGCCAAGTTCATATCAGGAAAGAAACTCAGCAAGCTCCTGCAGGAGAACCCACAGCATCAGGGGAACCACTAGCACCGTACAGCAACACGCTTAGGAGAACCCACAGTGCTGTTCTTTCTCTCCAGCTCTCCTTTTTGCGCTGGCAGCTGTCCTGAGGTGGGCCATCTACACTCAGCACCACGCTTATTCAGCTCAGCTGATGCTGAAGTTGACGACCAGTTTTAATTGTAAGTTCAGAGGCAGCCTCAGTGGGTGTAGTTCCTCTGTTGGGACAGTTATGTGACATCCCGAGCCTTATTTCTGAAGTCCAATTTAAAATCTAGGAGTAACAAGCCTGAAGTACTAACTGAATTTTCTAATCAAAACAAATCCAAAACCTGATAGCTCTGCAGCTGAACTCTGCAAAATATTCAAGAAACTATTCCCAATTCTTCTGAAATTATTTTTTAAAAGCTGAAAATGAGGAAGTCTGCCAAATTCTTTTGACAAGGCCAACATTATCCTGAGACCAAAAACTGTAAAAGTTACAACAAAAAAAGAAAACTATAGACCAACACGTTTTAAACACAGTCTCAAAAATCATCAACCAAATACTAACAAATTGAATCCACACAACACATCACAAAGTTCATATATCAAGGTCAAATGGGATACAGCGCAGTGATACAAGGATGGTTTAACATGTATAAGCCAATAAATATAAAGCATCACATCAACAGAATAAAGAGCCAGAATCAAATTATCATCTCCATGGATGTAGAGAATATATCTGATAAGATTCAATAGCACAAGAAATGTAATCATTATGTATTGCAAACATGAATTAATTTTAAAAAACTGAAAAAAATGATTCAACATCTCTTCATGAAAAATCTCTCAACAAATTAGTTGTACAAATATCTCAAAATACTAAAGATTAGAGAGTCCTAACTTGGCACCTGACTGCTTTGAAACTCATAGAGTTCTGTGCTTAGTGAATTCTGACGCAAAAATTTTGTCTGGACACTCCTCGTTATTTGGTGAACTAGAAATTGTCGGTGACAACTGGTTCAACACTAAATTGCCCTTTCCAGCTAAAATAATTTGTTTTGTTACTTATTTTGGGTACTTATCATGTTACTGGCTAGTAACAAGCACCAAGGTACCAATATGTGAAAAACCCATAGCCAGTATCAGGCAAAAGAAGGAAAAGGTGAAACTGTTTTCACTAAAATCTTGTTCAAGGCAAAATGCCCACTTTGGACATTCTTATTCAATATAGTATTGGATGACTTAACACTATCACTTAGGCAAGAAAAAGAAATAAGGAACACCTAAACTGGAAAGCCAGTTTTCCATGGTTGCAAATGTCACAATCTCATATACAGAAAAATCTGAATACTCCTTCAAGAGATATTAGAATAAATGAATTCATTAAAATTGAAGGATACAAAATCAACATAAAAAAGGAACAATTTTATATACCAATAATTATCTTTGCTGGAAAAAAATGGTAAAAGCAATCCCATTGACAATAGCTACCAAAAAATAAAATATTTAGGAATAAATTTAACCAGGAAAAAAGACCTCTACAATGAAAATTAAGAAACACTGATTAAAAAAATTATAAAGGACAGAGAAAAATGAAACACATTAATCCTATGTTCATGGATTAGATGAATTAATATTGTTAAAAATATTAACAACAAAAAGTGATATATAGATTCAATGTAATCATCGTCAAAATACCAAAAACATTCTTCACAGAAATAGAAAAAAAGATGTTTAAATTCATAAGGAACAACTAATGATTCAGAATAATCAAAGCAAACCTGAAGTAAAAAGAGAAGAGGTGGAAGCATCAAAATGCCTGACTTTGAAACATATAAAACTATAATAACCAAACAGCATGGTGCTGGCATAAAAACTGACATTTAGCAGGACTATAGGTGTGGTACTTATCAGTAACAACAACCAATGTTCTTATTGCAAAATAACTATAATAAGAGTATGAAAGTTCCTAACACATAGACTTATGTTTGAGGTAATATATTTTTAACCCTAATTTGGTCGCTATGCATTATATACATACCTTGCATTATCATATTGTACTCCAGAAAGATGTAGAAATATTATGTCTCAATTAATATATCTTCCAAATAAAAACTATTCTTTCAGTTCTTTCAATGATTTTTCTAAGCGCTTAACTATATGTGTGAAATTCCTGGTGAAAATATCCTGCGAGTTCCATTTCCTGCACTGCACACTGACTGATTTAGGCACACTGATGGACATACTGAGTGACAGGGTTGGGTTGAAATTAGGTTACATGAAATAATCAAATAAAAAGCTATAAAAGTTCAATACTTAGCACATATATAGGTTACTGACAAACTAAGTAAAAGCATCATGTAAAGACAAGTTCAGAAGAAGCCGCGGAACATCAGTCTATTCTGGTAGTATCACACTTAGGGAAAGTGAGAAATTCTAAGCCCTGCGTTGAGAACACAATAGCCCTGTGTTTTGAGCCTCAAAGAGAGAATACGTGGGCCTCGGAAAGAGTCAAATCTGTGCTACCAAAAGAATACCTGGAGAGTGCAGAGGACTAGAAAGGATCTCAAGGGGATCACAGTGGTTATCGTTAGTGCTTGCATGGTTTCCTTGCAGAAGGTCACTGAGATTTGCTCTGTACATAGCAAAGATCTGCCTGGGACCCACAGAGTGACCACAGATGAAGACAAAGCTGGAACTGCTTTAGAAAAATATGGCAGAAGAGAAAAGGCTTGATTTGGTAGTAAATTTTCCAACGTTTAAAGTATTCAGAAAACAAAACTGGAGACTCACTTGATAGTGCACCTGTAGAACACACCCAAGTATCAAATGAATGGCTGATGCACGAAGGTAAGCTTTGACGTTTATTCCAAATCCATGAATATTTTACAGCAAGAATTTTGCAATGCTAGTGTTGCATTCCTAAACCATTCATATATAGCCCACTATTCTCAGAGATACAAAAATGCACGCACACACATGTGCACACACACACACACACACACACACACTGGAAGTTGTAGGAAATAACCACCAGAAAGGCCCAGATGATGGCTCAGCTCTCAGCCTCATTGCCTACTGGTTGGTTGCTCTTGAGAAATTTAAATTTCTGGTCCCCTGTTTATTGGTGAATAATGATATCTTACAGTTTTAGGAAGCTTAAAAACATTCCCTAAGTCAAATAGATATAATTATTAGCCTCAAAAGCTCCCATTTTCCAATATTCCTAAGCTCATTTTTAACTGTTATAAAATGCTGGATAGCACCCAATGAGCAAAGATTTCACCAGATTTGTGACCTTTGTACAAAATCGGCCACATAGCGCAATGGTTCAATACACAAGATCTAGAGGCAGCCTGATGCTCAGCCTCTCCCTAACCCTGTGGCTGAAATGCATACTGTGAGTCTCAGTTCTTACATCTATAAAATGAGTTCAACAATAGCACCTAGCCAATGAAGTTTGATAAGGATAATCAAATCATCTGTGTAAAGCATTTTATCCGTGGATACTGAGCTCAGTACCCATTCAGCACAGCAGCAGTGCTAAACTATAGTGTTGGGAATGATGACACACAAACTGCAACACTGACCTAAAATACTAACATGCCTGACTTCCCTGCCCTTCGTACTTTCAGCCTTGATCTATCATAGCGTTCCCTTATGGCTTATTTGTGTGTGGTTACTCAGCTTGGTAGTTACCCATACTCTGACTGCTCTTACTACCTCGTTGGCCACAGACCTATCAGGGAGACTTGTGTGAGGCGAGGCTGGAAAAACTCAGCTTCTTACCAGTGGCACTGACTCCATGACCCTCCCAGGGGAGAAATCAAAACTCAGTAGCCAGCAGTCTTAATGAATGCTCGCTCGCTGGAAGAACAGTGTAATCTTATAATGTGCACAGTGCCCTGTGGAATTCATAGGAATTAGATTTAGCAACATTAGATCTCAGTTTCTCAAATATTAGCAATACAATTTGCAATAATTGTCTCTTATTTTAGCTGATGACATTGCAAATTACAAGGGTTATTATGGCCTTGTTTGTAATGCAGAGATGTTACCATGAGACTCTGTTTCTCAGCTCGTGGCAGATGTGAGTGGAATTTGCCTAGTCAGTACAGCACTCGCCAAGTTCTCCTTCAGGCCCTTCATCGGAGGTGCATACATTTGGACACATGGAAAGCCCACAAAACAATCGGGAAGGTGGCCTTTATCATCATGGTGCTGTAAATGAAACCTTCATCTCACTCGCTCCAAAGCTCTCTTAGTTGTGTGCCACATTTGCTCCCCATCGAAATTCCAACAGTCTCGCTCTTGGGATGCCCCCAGCACCTCAGAAATCACAGAAATTGCATTCACACTCAAGGCATGTGTGACAGTTATAACGTCTTGAGAACCACTGACCAACCTCCCCAGTTCCAAGGACACCTGTCACCACTTCTCTATGCTCAGCCTTAGCATGACCACAGTTCTGAAGGCAGCAGGGACTCCCTGAAGCTAGGGTAAGGACAAAGGGAGATTCATTGGATTTTGCAGTTTGGTATTGTGTTAGTCAGGTTGCCTGTTACTGTAACAAATACTGGAGCTAAGTCACCTTAAACAGAACAAAGGTTTATCTCAGCTCCCACTTGTGGAAGTTTCAGTCCATGACTGATTACTTTGGACCTGTGGCAAGGCAAGATCATGGAGCGGAGCTCAAGGAGGAGCTTACGGCCTCTGTGGAGGAGCTGGTGGCCCAGAAAGCAAAGGTACAGGGGAAGAGACCAGCTTCCCAAATCCCCTTCAAGGGCAGCCACCCATGACCTCAGTCTTCCACTAGGTGTCCTTAAAGGTTTCTTCACCATCCAGTACCACCGAATTGATGACCCGTCCCTGAACACCTGCACTTCAGAGCACATTCCAGACCCAAGCTGCAGTAGATATTAACGATGACCTTCTAGAGAGCAGCTAAAGAAAAATGTGGAAAAAGCAGCCAAGCTGGAGGGAGTACAGGATCAGAGAATGGGAAGAGAATGCAGGCTCAAGAAACCTCCCTCATGGAATCCACTGGACCCACTTTTCACCCTTATTGCCTTGTGTACACCGTCACTCACCTGGCTTTCTCCCTGCGTCTCTCACAGCTTATTCTCTGCTTCCTCGTAATCCACGAAATATTTCTTGAACTTCAGTTATAAGTCAGGCAGTTTGCCAGGCACTGGAGATAACGAAAAGTAAGTTTTTTCAAGGTCTTGGAGGAGGCATGATCATACATTCAGTTCATTATTCACTAATAGGATGCACTGAAATGGAATCACGGAGAGACGTTACCTCTTCAGAGGACAGGAACAAAGTCAAGCAAAGTTGTGGAACAGAGGCAGCCACGCTCTGCACCTGGAAGAACAAGGCCCTGGTCCACAGTGGGAAACAGGGAGACGGCCTCACGGGTAGGTGACACCGCACAGGCAAGGGCACAAAAGCACAGCCTCACTGAGTCTAGTAAGTAAGTTGGTTTGGCTGCAACGTGCAAGTGGGAGTATGGTGTACTGACTCTCATAATGTCACTGAAAAGATGAGCCTGGACTCACCGGCGAAGGGAAGGGTCTAACGTCACTGTCAGCAGTTTGACCTGCACCTTGTACCCTAAAAATAACTGCTGAGTGAGCTGCCATGGATGACAGTTCTGGAGATGCGCTGCCGACGAACAGGAGAAAATTGAGAAACACCTCCCAGCTGGAGCACGGTCCCAAGACAGGTAACCCCAGGCTTACGGTTCAGGGTGATTTTGACTGTGACCTTGGGTGTTTGACTTGAGCTTGGGTGGAGAGGAGAAATTAACACATGAGCCACCCAAGGGTGTAATTAATGGGAGTTGGCCAATTAAATACGTGATGTGGAGGATAAAGAAAGATAAAAGCTCATTCATGATTTTAAACAGAGCGATGAGTAAAAGGAGTCTATCAGCCGACAGTTAGAGTTCCTTGCTGGCTGTCTTTCTACCGCCTGCTCTACAAGTGTTCAGTGCGCTCCTCTTTATTTTGAAGGGTGTTTGCATATTTTTCATACCTGGTTGAACCTTTGTCAGATGGTGCAAGGAAGATGGTTCTAGACATACCCTTTAATTTGCCTGTTAGACATCTCCGGCTCCTTGTCATCCTAATCACCAGTCAGCGGTCCGAACCGAAGTGATCCTCCTCTTGCCTCCCAAGCTAATCAGCTCTTCCTCTACTGCTCTCTTTCTGCGGTGACACCTTTCACTCATGCCATAAACCTCTCAGTGGTCCAGTTCCACAGCCAGTTTGCTTCTGGAGCATGTGGAGCACATCCCATCAACCTTCCTGTCATCTCTCTCTCCATCCCCTCCTTTCCACCTCCCCAGCGGGCTTTTTACAAAGTCCCTAACTTCATCTCATCCCCAGTAATACACACCAGTCACTTCTGAATAGCCCAGCTCTCTCCCTCCCCCTGGCCACTACAGAGTGTTCAGTGGGGTCACAACCCAGCCCACCCAGCACAAATAATTCACCTCTCATTGGTGTGAGGCACTCCCAAAGCAGTTTTCCAAAGCACCAGGTGTAGCTCTCTTGGACAAGAGCTACTCTTCCCTTAATTTGATGCAGCACATAATACTGAAGTCATCCCAAAGATTGTAATACAACACATTTTCTGATCTTAGGAAGAATGAACTCTTTCACCTGTGGGCCTCTGCAACATCTACTACTGAAGTAAAATCTTCTGTTTGAATGTATTTTCCCTTAAAATTTAAAATGGTTTCAACGATAATGCTCCATTGGGTCTACTCACTAAATTCAATTTTTGAAGTTATTTTCTCAAGATGAGAAATTTTTTAAAAAACCGGCAGCCACTGGTAATCACGGGAAAACATCTGTAAGCTCAAGGCAGTTGGGCACCAATAATACCAAGACTTTGGCTCATTAGCAGACTTCCGAGTCACCCCTCTAGGTCTGCTCCGCTCACAAAGGCAATGCACACGTTTCCGCTGCAGTTTGGCAGCACTTCATGCAGAGTGCACTGTAGGTCACCAGTGAGAAGTAATTGGATTTCAACACAGGGAGCCCAGGTACCACCTTGGAAAGGTCACCTCTCGTTATGTCCAATTGTGCCTCTGAATCTAGCGGCATTATGTCCCCTAAGGGAGATCATTCAGGTTCTACTGAAAAATCATACAGACCCGGGGTAAAGAAGAAAGGAGACCGCTTCCCAGATGCCTTCGGGGTTTCATTCTCCTCTGCAGCAGGTCGGGCTGAGGAAGGCCCTGGACCACAGGTGGTCCATCAAAGGCACGATGCACACTTGGGAGCCAGGCCTCCTCCTCTGCAGTACAGACGTCCAGCACAAGCAGCTGCACCCAGAGAGGACACGTGTGAAGAGGACCTCGGGATGACCAGGTGACAACTACGAGTCAGTCTTCCTGGGCCACGTTCCTAGAAAACAAAAGATGACTCTAATGAGGCACCGGACTGGCGTACAAGGCCCCTGGGGATTTCCATTCCCGCTGTCCTGCCACGGCACGATTTAGTAATACCAAAGACAAGAAGCTCCTGGCCAATTTGTACCACAGGGTCAATTCCAGCTTCATTTTTAAAGTGACCAGGTTTTAAAACTACAAATGTAGTACACATTCACTGTAGAAAGTATGTAAAATAAAGATGAAAATACAAATCACTCATAATCTCAAGACTCTGAGATAGCTACCCATTCAAGAAGTAAACATGGGTGTGTGGACCTAGAGACATTTCCATGTATTTTGTTCTCTGCCACCCTAAGACGCAGTCTCATCATTCTTAGTGCTTTGCAGTTTACTCTGCCCACTTAACAGCATGCTGTGGATACTTTCTCATGTCATTAAAAGTTTTCCAGTGTTATTCTTCATGGATGGTAAACACTCAAGGACAAGGTTTACCTTGAGAACCATATTTGCATCAGCCTGGGCCACACTGTTTCTTACAAACCACTCACAGGTCAGTGCCAATCAGCTGGCCAGGAATCACTGCTGTCTGATGGAATTTGTATAATAGACACTGTAAATAAACACCTTCCCCAACCCTGGACCTCAGACAGTGTTTTTAATCCAAAGTGTAAGACCATCTGCGCTCTTCCATGCCAGGAAACCAGTGACAGTCATGGGCCGACTTGTTTGCCGTCATATGCCAGGCACGGTGCTCATCAGTGCCCACGCGTTAGCTCATCTCCCTTCATCCCTGCCTTCAATAGAAAACTATCCTTTTCACTGTTTTCCCGTAGGAGACTGAGGCTTAAGCGGTTATTAACTTAAAGTCCTGCTAGTATGTGACGGATCTAAGGTTCAGTCTCACTTAGCCCAAGGGACTGGACACAGTGCACAGTTCATCACATGCTCTTCCAGTAGCAGCGCCCACGTCCTGAGGGTTGGAATGGTGACCCACACGGCAATGAGCTCATCCCATCACACAGTCACAGTGGAACTGATGAGAAGTCACACACGAGAGAGCTGCATAACCCTGTACTTCCACTCGTGAACTGGTCTTTTACCGACGTTCTGGAGCTGATGGCCAGAACTGAAATCCTTTGTTGCAAGTGACTTCCAGGATCTGGAAATAACGTTTTGTGTGCAGACTGATCGCCTTCACTACCTCACACAACCTTTGGGAGAGAGAAGCATCTGTCACCCCTCACCCCCGATCAGACATAGCAGCCTGGCCC
>PVJX010036553.1:0-17514 GCA_004027295.1 Dolichotis patagonum
TCCTCCCAGCACACCTTAGTTCTCTCAGTTACACTGATTAAAACTTAACTTCTAGATTCCTTTATTATTTTAACTGTTTTAGTTTATACTGAAACACTCATAAGTGATTGTCACTTTCCTTTTTTCCTTGTGTAAATTGTACCTTTATGGAAAAATCAAATACAATGGGAAAACACAAGTTTTAAAATTTTGTATAGTGTTTTAAAATTTACATGATACTTATGTATCTTAGTATAGCACCAATTGATTTTCATGAGCTAATTAAATGAAAAAATAAAAACTTACATTCACTGTTAATTATACTGGAAATTTTTAAAGTTCTGAAGTTTCCTTGGTTCCTGGGTTCTTTGTTAGTAAGTTACATTGTTGGTATCTGTTTTCTACTTTGCTAATTTTCTTAGATCCAAGTATATAAAAATGAGCCTCAGGGTATCACCAGCTCTGGATTTGCATCTTTGACATTTGAGGGAACCTTGGGAGCTCCCATCATACCTCGTACTTCAAGCAAGTGTTTTCACTTCACTACTACAGACCACAGAATGGTGGAAGCCTTACGAGTTTGGGCATCTACACACATTTCACCTTCTTCAACCTTAGTACAATTGTGTGATGTTCAGCCAATGCAGTATTTTGACCTGACTTGTCAGCTCTTGGGCAAAGCACAAGTAGATGGAGCATCATTTCTATTGAAGGTACATGTTTAAATACTGTGTGTCTACAAAGAGCTTACAGTATTCTAATGGAATAAGTTTGCATACCATGCATCATACTAAGAATTTCAATTTTAACTTAGCATTTTTGATGAGACTCAATATTTATGTAGCTCTATTTCTGTACCTTTTTAAAATTTCCTTTCAGAGAAAAGATAGTATCATGAGATCTATATTTTAAAGGTGGTATGCTTTATGATTAGGAATAAAATATAAACATTTTCTACTGTTATTTTTTAAGTCACAATATTGTATGTGAGTTTTCCTGCTTTCTTGTCAAGATCATTTTCTTTGTTACTCATTTACTTTGATGGCCTAGTAATGTTGGTTTCTTCCCATGGTCTTCTCTTCTTATCACATATCATGGATAATTTTGAAGTATTTATTATTGATTTTTTGTTTCTAAATAAATGAGTAAAAAATTAACATAAGACCATCAAATCTTTATTTGCATGTTGCCCAGCTTTGCTCATGAATAACTTACTGAAAACACAGATGATATATTCTTTGTGTTACTGTCCTAAGGAGGATGTGTTTGAACAGCACTGCTTCAGTTATGGTCCTATGTTTATTTTTCTGCTACCTGTTTGTAGTAACAGGCTGAAGAGCAGAGTATCATGGTGCTTTGTTTAGCTATAATATTTGCACCATCTCATGTTCTGAAATGATGAGTGAAAAATGGATAATGTTGTACAAATACAAAGTTTTTGAAATTGAAACTAACATCTGTGTATATATACAAGGGCTACTATACACTGTAAATGCATGCTATAAGGAAAGTTAAATTTACAAGTATGACAGAGCCAAAACTGAAGCAATAGAAATTCATCCAGTTTTAGAAGGAATCCTGCATTATTTGGTGATTCTGTCTGGCCAAAGTAACATCCTAAAGAAATAAGCATTTGCTAATCTCCAGACACTTCCAGTGACAAAGATTCTGTGTGTGTAAAGCATCTTTTAACTTCCGTGGCACTAGAAGGTTCTTAAATGCTAGATAAAATCCTGGTATATATTAGCTAATATAGAATCTACATTTTCTCTGTAAAGAAACAAGATTTGCTTGCCTCACATTTTAATGCACAATTTTTTAGATAAGTAATAACTGATCTCAAGTAACTAATTTTAAAATACAGCATTGAGAAGTCAATTTAAGAAATAAAATTAGTAAGTGCATAAGTAAAAAGTCTTAAAATTCTTCATATGTCTTTTATCATAATAATGTTATCATAAATTTGTTTTAAAGAAGTAATTTTTAAATGTGTGCAAAATGCATTTAAAAAAATATCTCAAAGTATCAAGATTTGGGGGGAAATTCAAATATAGTAGAGAATTTCTTGTGTAATTGTGCATAATAAAATAGTCTGTAATTATAAAATGACATGGACACATTTGTGTTGAAATAGGGTTTCATGATAGTATATTTATTAGTGAGTAATATAGTTTCACTTATATACTAAAAAGCATGAGCATAGCAAAAATATATTGAAAAATATATGAACAGTATTTTTCTGTTTGATATCTCTAGAAAGATTTACAGTTGACTTATTTTCTGATTTTTTTATGCTTTATCAGAAATAATTTTTGAATTATTTTTCAAAGCAGAAGGAGGCAGACTTTACCTAAATGATGTTTGGTCTACACGCAGTATAGTATAACTACTTACTCTCTCAACATGAGAATGGCAATAACATTAATTCTCTTTTTTAATAATCACATTCGTTTTCATGTTTCAGTTGTCATATTTTTTATCAATGGTTTGCATTAGAAGTTTAGGATTTCTAGACAGTTACAACTAGCTCATAAAAGCAGTATAGCAGCTCTCTATTCTCTCACGCCTTCTGTAAAGTCCAAAATGTTAAAGTTTAAAAGTACTGTATTCAAAGAATAAAGTCTAAATGGAGAGAAATGCTTGTGACATACATTACTGATCATAATGTAATTAAAATGTCTTGCTCTACCAGGATTAACTTACCCTGTGACCTGACATTGATCTCTCACTGATCTGACCTTTTCTACAAAAACCTAGTGCTTCTCATTCAAATAGCTGGCTTGTTCTTATTGATGCAAGCTTTTTCTTAAATGCAGACATGTCTACCTCACGCCATTGTCCTTTCTCATACCCTTTTATAGAACAGCGTGTCATCTCTTAAAACCCAAGCATAACTCAGGCAGGCTTGTACCATAAGAAAGTGCATGTTTATTCTGTGCCTATGTTCCCAGCATCTCACTGTAGCCTGTGTAACAGTTTAACATACATTTCCTTTTCCAGCACTTGTTATTTTCTCATGAATTTCTATTCTTAAAGTCAAATGTACATAAAATATTCATGTATGTTCTTTTTAGAAGAAAAAGAACTTTTCTAAATCAGAACAAACTGAAAAATTTGTAAAAGTCGGAATACATTTTTCACAGACTAAGAATTTAAGAAATGTAGCAGAGTACTGAAATGGACTTAGATACAGGATGGCAATTCCTGAGTTAATTAACTATTTTGAAGTTTTGGGAATTGAAACCCAGGCCTCATACATGTTAGCCAAGTGCACTACCACTGAGTTATATCCCCAACCCCTGAGTTATTTAAAATAGCAAAAAATTTAAAACAGCCCATCTAATAAAGTTTGCTCAAATAAGTTTGTATCTCTCCATATCATAAAACTATATTAAAATATTGAAAATCATATTTTAGAATAATATTCATTGCCTAATAAAAGTATTCAATACTACACTAAAAGGAGAAATGCAGAATATGTTTCAAATATATGTATTTTGTATGCAAACAGAAGAAAAAGATGAAGTCAAGAAAATGTTAATAGTTTGTCTAGGTTCATAGGAGGGTGACTATTTTCTTTGCATTCTTCTAAATTTTTTATGTTACTCTTAGTTCATGTTTAACTTTTAACAGATATTTTATGGTATATCTTTAGTTATTTTTAATACCATTATGAGAAAATTATTTTACACCAGTGACTTTTGTTTCAGAAGGACCTTAAACTTTGCTCTTACTTTATGACAGGTATGGGATGGCACCAGGACACCATTTCCATCTTGGAGAGTCTTAATAGAAAATCAGGTTCTAGAAGGTGACTTAAATCACATTCGTCGGCTACAGAATCTTACAATAGACATTTTAGTCTACGATAACCATGTTCAAGTGGCAAAATCCCTGAAGGTGAGATGTAGCGCAAATGTTTACTACTTTATTTTTATATATAAATATATATAATATTTTATGTTTTACTTTTGCGTTTGCTGGTCACATAAGCTTTTTGGTGATTAATGATTATATTTATAAGTGATATTTGAAGTCTATAAATTTCCTTCAAATTTATTTTTTCTGGAATTATTAAATTATAAAATACATATCCAAAATAGATTGTTGTAAGATATAATGAAATGGACAGTTTTTTAAAACTGAATTTTTTCTAAGTATTTTATACTCTCATGCAGTTTTACTGTGAAATCAGTAAAGGAATGTTGATATACTGCTTTAAAATTACACACATATAAACTCTTGTGAAATTGTTTTAACTAGTTTGAAACAATATATGGTCACTTTGTACTGTTGAAGAAATTGTTAAATTGCCTCTCATAAATATTGTATATTAGAGGAATGTGTGTTACTGTGTAGTTTATGAAATTTTCTTAATGTTTTTGAGAATTTGGTCAGAATTTTTAGGTAAAAGTGCACAAGTTAGGTGTAGGTATTCTTAATCAATTAGGAACAAAGATTGTAGGGAATATTTTTTCTGCCATTTATTGTATCTTTTATTTGAAAATGATCTTCTTAGGAAATAATGGTACTATAAATATTCATAACATTTGGTAGAATACCATCGTATGTATTAAGTACTGTCCTATGGAGAAGCCCTGTCATTCGCCCATTTTATGAATGAGAAAGTGAAGCATTCAGAGGTTCACTGAATCGTCCCAAGATTCCACAAGTGTTGAGTGATGCCAGCAATGAATATGCAATGCCAGTTTCTAGAGCTAATTCTTTGTGCGTGGGAGGGAAAGAATCTTCTGTATTGCAAATATCTTTTGGCCTACTTAGTTAAAAGAAATAATAATTAAAAGAAAAATAGTACAAATCTTCATTTTGGTGCCCAAGTTTCTTTTATAAAACAAATGCTCATGAAGAAGAAAATATTTCCACTCTACATTTTATGACATATAAGATCAGACAACTGAAATCAATAAATTAGGTTAAAACCAGAGCCAAGGAAGATAATAACTACACTTTTTTTGACTTCTATAAATGTATGCACGTGTGTATATATGTGTATACATGACACATAAGGAAAAATTTTCAAAATATACTGGAAAGTACTATTTTCATTATCAGTTTACTTCAAAAGAAAAAATAATAGTAAATCCAATTGTAAAGTTTTATTTGTACATGGAATTCTTTAAAAAGACAAACAACCCCCGATTTATAGCTTAGAATCACCACAGTTCCACACTCTGAGTTATCTGTTTTGACCTTTTTAATTTTTTAATAGGATTTCCATGGGTCTGTTTCCCTACTCTTTCAGCTTTTCTCCATCATGAAAAGAATGTGGCACAGTGCTTTACGTATAGTAAGGATGAAATGATACCTGCTACTTAAAGTGTGAATGAATGATTCCTGTGAATTCTAGGATTTTTTGCTTATTTGTTTTGTTTTCCTTTTTGTTATTATCTGTCCACTAGAGGGTGTTATGAGCACTCACAAAGTATTTGCAGCACATTGTTTTTTTTCTAAAGAACTAGCATATTATTTATATGCACTGCAATATAAAACTAAAAAGAATTTTATATATGGAACTCCTGTGTGTAACTTTCTGTGATATAACTTTGAACTGTCAATGCAGATGAATGTCACATTTTGTGACAGCCTGTAACATTGACATTACTTTAAGAAGTCTGTGACATTGATACAAATGATTTTTTATCAATACTTCAAGACAGGTATTTAAATTTACATTCTTATATCAAAATATTTGAGACCCATTCAATGTGTGTTGCATAAGAACCGGAAAACTTTTTTAATAAAAGGAATAATTAATGTAATTACACAAAATATAATCAATTTCTATTCAACAACTTATTTTAAAGGTTAAATAACCTTTAACTCTTTTCTAAATCTTGATTTTTCAGTATGATTTTCATGTCATTCCTAGATTTTTCACATACTTGCAGACACAAAATAGCAGAAGCTAAAGTTATATTAAGTCCATGTTCTCATACTGAAAGTTTTCAAAACAGTAATGAAACACACATGATGTAATTAAAAAATATAGTGAATGTTTAAATTTTATAAAACTTACTACAGTACAACATGTATTGCCATAAATCCTTCTCAAAATACATACCCTTGCTTCAAACCATTATATTTATACTACTGTTTGTGGCAAAATGTCTTTTCAGTGTATTTTTCAGTCAGCTTTTGTACATAGTCATGATTAATCTTTTGGTCTTCAATGATCCACTAGCTATAGTTTGGCTATTTTGAATTGCATACAGGAAATTAAAAATACTGTTTCTATAGGAATAATGCCTTCTTAGTGGCCATACACACTTTCCTTTTGTTCCTTTTACGGGGAGTGTTTCTGTATTAAAATTAACTTTTTAATAAGTTTTTAAATGATAATTTGTATTATTCTTTCACTTGTATTTTTGGAATTTTATTGCATTACTGGCAAGACAAAGCAACAATTTCTTTTTATAGTTGAGCATCAGGCACATTTCATAATACATTCAAGCTTTAAAAAAACGCAATGCTGCCTCCAGAAGGAATTTCTGATTATAACAATTTGTCATCTTTATTTCCTATTCATGCAAATTGATTTTATCCTTGCTTTTACCTTTTTAAAATAAGTGTAACGGTAGAGAAGACAGTATAATAAACACCTACATGCGCCATTTAAACAGTTCTAAGTGTTATGCCACATTTATTTAACATACTTTTAATTAAATCTCTAGTATTGAGCCCTCTTTGTATCACTGCTGTACCTTATTTTTGTTCTTAAGGCTCTCTCTGCACATACAGGGATGTACTCCTGTGTATACATATGGACATTTATGTGCATTTCAACAGGGCAAGGCACTCACTCCTCCTGTCTTTAGAGCTGATTTGGCCCTTCTCTTTTATATACACTTTTTGATTAGCTTTTCAAATTCTATGAAAGACAGAAATTTGATGGAAATTATACTGAATTTAAAATTATGATGTTTATTATATCAAATCTGTTTTTCTATGAATATATGTTCTTTCTCCACATATTTAGGCCTTTTTCCAAGTTCTTTGGAGATTATAGACTCTCTTGTACTCATATTTTATATACACATATATATATCTATATATGGAGCCAAAAAATAATTAACCTTCAAAAAATGATAAAAAATAGAAATTTTTTTTGTTTGCTGCCAGTCTGTCACTTTGGAGACCATCAGAAAAATACATGTTATCTTCTCTCCTTTCTTGTTTTTCTTTTCTGTGTTTCCTCTACAATAACCAGAGGTGGAAGTTGCTTTGCTACTCATCTTTTTTTTTTTTTTTTTTGTATTTCCTTTAGTATGCTTTTTCTGTTACATACAATTTTACCTCTGCTATCCTGAACTTTTGGGATTGAAAGAGAAAAGTTATTCTCAGTCATCAAGGTTTCAGGAGTACTTTTACACAAATGAATTAAATATCCAAGTTTGTTAAGACCTTTTGTGTATAAAATTTTATAACAATAAATACAATGTTAGATTGCTTCTTCTTTTAGATAGATACCAGTATATTTGAGTAGCATTCTACATCTCTTATTTGAAATCTTCATTGAAAGAAAATACCAAATTCTCTATAATTAAGGAAGGTTTTAGACAATTTAGCAAAACATTTGAGATTAACTGCAGAATATTAACTTCAAGTCAGGTGTGGTGGCTTTTGCCTATAGTCTCAGCACTGAGGGAGGCTAAGACAGGACACTGCAAGTTTTTGTTCCTGCCTGAACATTATGGCAAAACCCTTTCTCATAATACAATAGAAACTGTGAAATACTATGCAATACAATACAATGAGGAGGAAATGTAGCTCAGTGGTAGAGCACCACTGGGTTCAATCCTAGTATTAGAAAAATAAAAACTTCAATTCAAAACACTGGTTTAATTCTTTTTTTTTTAATTTAGAGTGATTTTTTTTTTTTTAAATTTGTGGTACTGGGAATGACCCTCTATCACTGAGCTAAATCTCTAGCCCCGTTGTTTTTCAATTTATATTTTTCTATTATTAAATGTTTACAGTATATATTGATTCTATACCACTGGGTAGTTGGTTCATGTATATAACACATCTTAATTCTTTTTCATCCCATTCTCCTTTTCTCTCTCCCCTCCTCCCTCCATATCTTGGTCTCTTTTCCATTTGCAAAAAAATTTGTGTCTGTTCTCTCCCTTTCATTTTCCTCCTTTATTTTAGGTTTCTCATGTAAGAGAAACCAGGCAATATTTAAGCTTCTGTTTCCAATTCATTATAATTAACATTAAGGTCTTGAGGTACTTGTAGATACTGTTTACCTACAAATGACTCAAGTTTGTCCTTCTTTACGGCCACTCTTTCATATTTTGTTTTGAGACATGATCGCAAGAGTGTCACAGTAGGAGTTGGGTTTGTGATCTTCCTGTCGCAGCCACTCTCAGTGCTGGGATTACAGTTGTGGTCCCACCCTACAAATGCTTTAATACTTTAATAGTTCCTCCATGACCTTGTGAAATAGAGAGATTTATAATTTTGGTAAGTTATACATTTAAATTGTTTGCTTTGTATTACAGTATTTTAGTATATTTAATTAACCTTACTTTAAACTATAAGAACTTAATAATAGATTTCACTTCAGTAATTGAGTTTCTCAACTACTAAATTTATACTGTGACAAGGCTTTTTGCACATTTTAATATGTCTGAAATGGGACAGTGTTTCACAGTGTGTGTCTGTGCATGTATATATAAGTGTGTGCATGTGCACATACATGTGTGTTTTGATTTTGATACAGAATCATTGCAGCTGATGTTCAATCACACTGGTATAACCTGGTATCTTTTTCCGGTAGTGTCCTACTTGGCCATTGCTCCATATTGGTGGTAAATTACAAATATCAGAAATTTATTCTTTTCTTCTTTTTTTCTAAATAACAAATTATCTGTTTTCAGATTGGAAGCTTTCTTAGAATCTACAGCCTTCATACCAAACTACAGTCAGTGTCTTCTGAAATCCAGGCATCATTAAGTCTAGAGTTTCATCTCCATGGAGGTACCAGTTACGGCAGGGGAATCACAGTGTTACCAGAAAGTAATTCAGATGTGAATCAACTGAAGAAGTAAGCTTTTATAACCTGTTTCTGTATAAAGTATTCACCAAGCTAATTTCCAAGATAATATTGTTTCTGGAGGTCTCTGATAAGTTTCCTGTTTGATCTAAGTAGCTTTCTAAGCCATTCTCCTTTGTTTTTCTTTTTTTTGGTACCGGGGATTAAACTGATAATCTCACACTTGCCAGACAGGCACTTATACCGATGAACTAAATCTCTGACCCTCCATTATTTTGTAATAGATAACCCTAATGAAACCAAACTATTGTTAAGTTTAAGTCATTAATTAGCAGGAGAGCCAAGAGTGGTGTAGCCTAAGTTTTTCAACAGTTAAAATCTTTCATACTCATGCTGTTCTTCTGTCAACTATTACAATAAATATATCAGCACACAGTGGTAATTAGATTTTAGCTAAAGTTTGGAAACTTGAATTCTACCTTAAATTCCAAAAAATGCTTAATCCTACCATGGGAAAAAAAAAAGCATTTTATAAAGTGCCTCTCAGTAAATAGATAATGGCAATATTTTTAAGATGTCACTTTCATTAAACTTTTATAAAGTATGTTTTAAGCTTTCAGATGTGTTTGGAAAGTTAAATATCTTAAGTCTTGAGCCAGGTGTGGTAGTTCACATCTGTAATCTCAGCACTCAAGGTGACCGAACCAGGGGGTCACTGCAAATTCAAGGCCAGCCTTAACTGCAGAATGAGACCTTGTCTCAAAAAACAACAACAAAAAACACTTGCTAGATATTTAACTTTGTTTTTCTTGAGGTACCTGAATTATCTTCAGATAAAATACTCTTCTAAAGATTGAAATGAAATACCTAAAGAAGCTTCCTTTTACTGAATTGTTACAGTGCAACACATAGCAACATAGTACTTCATTTCTTGTATCTACAGTGAGATTGTTCTGATTCAGAATTTCACCCATTAAAATCACAGCTTATTCTTATTTGCAGTATTTTATTGTCTTGTATGCTTTTAACCTCAGGTTTTTAATGTAAGGACCTTGGAACCTTCAGGTAATCTGATAAACACTATAGATTATGTACTAAAGAATACACAGAGAATTTTATAAGCAATTTCAGTGAACTCTTGACTTTTTGGGGTGCTTACTGTACTTATTGCTGAGTGATTTTAAATTGTATTCTTTGACTTTTAGAGATTTAGAATCTGCAGATTTGACAGCCGCACAGCATTCAGATGTTATCTGCCAGTCAGACCACGAGGACAGCTATCTCAGCCTTTCAAGTAAAAACGGTTTCTATAGCTGAATGTTTAGTTCCTGCTAAGTAAAATGGCTTTCTCAGCACAATTCCTTTTTTTAAATGTCTGCTTCAATCTCACTATTTTAATTTATGTCTATGTATTGTAAAGGAAAGCCTTAAACATTTATCTGTATTTTATGCAAAGGTGAACATGGTACCTCTCTAAATATATATAGCATTTTCAAATTAAAGTGGTACTGTTACTTGATTTATAATTATATATAATGCATATATATTCATAAAAATCTTTATTCATTTTTAGAGAACTATTTTATTAGTCAGCTTCTAAGAGAAAGAAAGTTTGTGCCATTATATTTCAAACATTCCAGGTATTATTTACTCATACAGAGCTGAGAGGGACACACAGTTTCCAGCTATTGAATTAATAAACTATCTAATTGAAAGATATTAACAAACAGTGGCATGTGTACATTTTTGTTTGAGTGGATATTCAAATCTAAACTTTAAAACTCTCAATGTGCAATGTTTTTTCCTTTTTACACTTATTTTAAAATGTAGTTTCACATTCTGAATCCTAAAATCTAAGTTGTGTTTTTAATCTGATTTTTTTTGCAATTTAACTTGTGCCCTCCTGTGATCTAAAAAACCATTTTGTAGGTGTTTTTGCTCTCTCTAGTGGCAGTAATATAAACACGAAAATTAACATGTGTCTTGCTCAGTAAATGGCTGCATGCACTATTAATTCTAATAAGATGTATTATTTTTCTCCCTTTTACTGCAAGGAAACATAGGCTTTGAGTCCTGGGCATCATTTCATTGCCCATAGTTACTTAGCTGTTAACTGATGACAAAGCAGGTCAAATTCAGATACAGGTGCTTTTTGTATGTATTTTTAATTTATTCCTTCATTCTATCATAAAACTCTTCCCACTTCCTAACAGCTTGATGATGGATTATGTTGACTTGTACTGCTACTAGGATAGCAACTTAGTCTAATTAATAGTCATTTAGAGACATGGTAATTTGTAGTTAAATTTTCCAGAATTTCTTTTCTCCTTTTAAAAAGGTGATTTTGTCATTATTAAATTGCAAAGTAATCCATGTCACAATTTGTATCAAGTGGAGCAGCTTTCTCTATGCCTATATGTGCTCTCCAGCTTATTCTTGGAAGTGAGGTAAATTGTTTAAGGTGATTCTTTCAAAATCTTCATGTTTCTGCAGACATAATTTGTAAATATAGAGATACATTGTTCCTCTTTAACAAAGTAGAATCATATTATAATAGTTGTTTTCCTTAGTAATATATTATAGGCCTCTTTCTCGACTGATTGATATGGCCCAAACTCCTTATTTTAATATTGCCTTGCCGGGCATGTGGTGCCTCAGGAGGCTGAGGCAAAAAGACTGCGATGAGTTGGAGGCCATCCTGGGCTATATAGTGAGTTGAAGGCCAGCCTACACTACATACTGAGACCCTGTCTCAAATTAAAAAAAAAAAAATTTGCCTTAATATTTTATAATATAGGTGAACCATTATTCAGACATTGTCTAACTGATAACCATTTAGGTTGTTAGCAGTGTGTCCCTTTTATGAGTAATGGTTTAATAATCATTGGACCTGTATATTTCTGTGCTTTTATTTTTCTAAAAAAAAACCTTAAAAGTAGGGTTGATATAGCAAGTATAGGCATATGTTTTCTTTCAATAGGTGTTTTTCAGATTATTTCAACAAAAGGCCATAGGAATTTATTTCTGAATAGCAGTGTAGTTATCCTTTTCTGACACCCTTGCAAAATTCGAGATTACCAATGTGTGTAACTTTGAGAGTTAAACTGTATTGCCTTACCAAATTTTCTGTACTACTTGGAAATTTGAAAATCTTACATGTTTAACAGCATTTTTATTCTTTTTTGATTTGAATTATCTGCTCTTAACCTTTATCTAATTTTATGTTAGATTCTTTACCTTTTCATATTGATTGTACCTCATGATAGGTTGATAGTTATTAATAAGTCAGATTCATTGAAATTGAACCATATTAGTTTAGCTTGAGATTTCCCTTCAAGTTCTCTTGCTTTGGGCTCTTATACCATTTGTGACTGATACTGTAGAAGAACTAATCATACATGCATTGTGTGTATAATATCACATAAAATAATTCTATAAACAATATATTAGTATACATAGTAGACTATAAGCTAAAACAGTTGAAAACACTTTTTTTAAGTTTTAAATTCTTCGCTTTGTAAGTTACAAAGCAAATTATTGCTATGATTACCTCTTTTACTTTCTTAAGTAAAATTCTGCTGTTCTTTGAGTCATTATATTGCTTTTAATAAGCTTAGTATGTGTTCACTTCTGCATTCATTTCACAGTATATTTTTGCAGCATTATGAGGTTGAAACATGCAGAAAAGGTAAAGCAGTTGCTCACTCAACACTAATATCCATCACCTAGATTCTCCAGTTCAGCTTTTACTTTTTGTTTTGCTTCTTATATATCTGTCTCTGTATTTCTCTTTTCAGTCATCAACCCATATTACTTTGTGTTGCATTTCACAAAAGTTGAAGATGTTAGTACATCTCCTAAATAGTATGGCTGTAATTAACTACAGTGAAATTAGATGCAATAAAGTGACTACTAAGTTACCGTATAATGTGTCACTCCATATTTCTGACCAATACATAAACTTGTGTAATCTAGAGCCCTTGAGGTTTTCTTGTTTCATAATTTCAAATAAATGGAGTCATATATTCTCTTTTGTACAGACTGTATGTTTCTGAGATTGATCCACATTTTGTATACATCAGTAGTTTGTTTTCTTTTAATGCTTCGTGACATAATATGAGGTAGATATTCTATTTTTTTAGGTATTTTTCTTTTAGATAAGAATTTCTAGTTTTGTAGCACTATATAAAAACCTGTGTGTGTGTGTGTGTGTGTGTGTGTGTGTGTATATGGATATATATATAGATAGATTGTCTTGGTGTCTTTTCAAATATCAAGAAGATGTAAATAATGTTTTTTTCTGTGTTTTTCCATTCGTTACTGATTAGTATAGTGTAAATTATGAAATTCTTCAACCTAATTTGCAGTAGTTACAGGGCTACTTCTTGAAAAGAAGTTTGTTTTCCTTGTGAATTGTTGTTGTGCCTGTGTTCAGAAATTAAAAGACTGTATAAGTGCCAGATTATTTCTAGATTCTCTACTTATTTCTGTTGATTTATTTGTCAGTCTTTTTACCAGTACTATATTATTTTGATCACTGTAGTTTTACAGTAAGTCATGTAATGTACATCCTCGGGTGTTTTTCTTTTTAAGATTTTTATCAGGATTCTAGATTCTTTGTATTTTCACTTAAGTGATAAAATATACATGCCAGTTTCTATAATAATGCCTATGCTATTTTGGTTATGATTTTATTGACAGTGCAGATTAATTTTGGGGAAATATATTAACAATGTTGAGCCTTCCAAGTCATGAAGATAGCATATATCTCAATGTTTATTTAGAGTTTATCTAGTTACTTTTATCAGTGTTTTATCATTCTTAATACCACATTAAATTCTTGGTAGACTTTAAAACTGTATTTTTTTTCTTCTTCCTTCAGGCTCTGGGTCAATATCACTATATGAGGTAGAAAGATGTCAACAACTGTTAGCTACAGGTAAGACCATGTATCATTTTTGAGATAAGACACAGTACAGTAATGAACTTATTAAAATTTGTGCTTTGCACTTAACAGCTAATCCCAGGAGGGCAAAATATGTCTGTGTTTAGTTTATATTCCTCTATCTCATCCTGTACTGGCATAGGTACAACCCATACAGATGTCTGTACACTGCATACATGCACTCAGTTATGTGCCTTTAAGGTTTATAAAAGATAGCATTGTACTATTTAACAGTATATTGGGGCTTATCTTTAGTTTGGAAATATAAAATACTCTTATGATATTATTTATAACCAGTTCATACTATGCATTGAATGGTGTGCACCTCAAAACTTTGAGCAGTGGTTGTTATTTCTGCTAACGTATTTTTTTCAGAAAAATATTTTTAAGCACAAGTTAATTAAATAGTTATACTACTATAACAGTGTGAATTTTTCACATTGGCAAAAGCGATGTAAGTATCAAGTGAATGAAAAGTAAATGAAAACCTCTATTAGAACTGAAGGTACTATGTGCCCATGTGTATATTTATATGTTCACACATACACATCAATACACATGTAAGTGGTAGGTGTGTATAGTATAAACCTCTGTGTGCATATCCCTACCTGCATATGACAATGACAATGCACAGACCCAATACCGCTCCGATAACAATAAGCCTATTTGGTTCACAATTCTTGGTTACAAATAACACCCTAGGATTTCTTGGGGAAATATCAATTCTTGGTTACAAATAACACCCTAGGATTTCTTGGGGAAATATCAGATTCTTAGACTACGACAGCAGAATTACAAGATGAATCTGGAACATTCAAAAAGTAAGGAAATTCACAGTTAATAATAGAATGTATCAAGTTTGAGACCATTTGAGCATCAAAATAAATATTATTAGTGACAGATTAGAACTTATTGAATAAAATAGGAATGTATGAGTCCATGTTGAAAACAAAAGCAAATTAATTAGGTTCAATGGGAAACTTCTTTATTAGAATGACAACTAATAAATGTATGAAATTAATCATGTATGAAATTAGACAGATATCACCATTTTGCAAACATGATAGTAATTAATTTAATTTTGTTGTGAATCTGTGGATCTTCATCTATTGATATCATCATAGTTACTGATTTAGTTGTGAATCAGTGGGTCCTAACCTGTTGGTAACCTAAGTCTTTGAAGAAGAGTGGGATATTGACATTTTCCAAGTACCTCCTAACTAATTACAAGGTGAGAAATAGACATTTTAAAGCAGAATCATGGTATTTTGGTGCATGTCTGTAATCCCAGCACTCTGTAAGCTGAGGCAGGAGGATGGCAAGTTTGAGCCCCGCCTGGCAAACTTAGGAATTTAATGAAACTCTGTCTCAAAATAAAAAACAAGGGCTGGGGATGTAACTGTGTGAAGGCCCTGGGCTCACTCCCCAGTACCTGGGGAAAAAGAGTTTATAGTAAGGAAAGCTGTTAGATACCACCTTAATCAACTGAACAAGTTGCATCTGCGTTAGTGGAAGCACTGATGTGTTCTTTTGACATGATGTCCTGCAAAGAATACAGTGTCTTGTTTGCAGTCCTCTTGCCAAAAATAGATGGCTTGAATCTAAATATGGAGAAACAACAGACTCACCCAGATTAATGTTTGTTCAACAAGATAAATGACCTACACTCCTTAAATCAATGTCGTAGAAAAACCAAACAATGTGAACGAAAAAGAAAAACCATTCTATGTTAGTGAAGTTCAAACAGACATGAAAGATAAATGTTACCTGTGGTTTAGGGTTGGTCCTGAGTCCAAAAATAAAATGCTAAAAGCAACATTTTTGAGACAGCTGTAATGTGAATATCTCTTGATTTGATGATAGCATTAAATCAACATTAAATGTTTTATATTGAAAATTATATTGTAATCATTTCAATGAAATGTATTGTGAAATATCTCAAGAAAAGGGTATCTAATGTCTGAAAATATGCTTAAATAATTCAATAATAAAGATATCCACACCCAGGGTTGAGGGTAAATGTGCCAGAATTTAACAATTGGTGTATCTTGATAAAGTGTATGAGTTACTTTTATTATTCTTACAATTTTTCTTTAAGTTTGAAAGTATTTTAAAGTAAGAGTTAAAAATAAGGTCATATTACAATTTGAGTTGAAACAAGTGCCACATTTTACACAAAACAAACCATCTGTTTGTGGCACTCTTGATTTAAAAAAAGAAAAGAAAAGAAAACTTACATTGTAAATTCTTGACTACTTGCTTCCTTGAAGGAAAATTTATTCAATTATGATGTAGTTAGATTAAAGCTAGGTACAGAAAGAAATCATCCTCGTCAGTTTGTGTATAAAGTTTGTGTATGGTAAGAGTGTTGAACAAGCAAAGTAGGTTTTTTGCCTTAAGCTAAAAGTTACTAGTGATTTTGTACTAATCCCAGTAATAAGTGACCACTGCAACATAAACCTTCTAAACTGCTTGCCAAGCAGTTGCCTGTAATGCTTTTATCTGGCTTGTATTTCTGATGTGGGTTTCATTCCTCCCCTTCTTTCTCAGTCTCCCCTTCTCTTTTACTTCCTCCCCCCAAAAGTCCTCTTCCTCCTCATACCATAGAACCACCACCATTGCAGTTAGGTTACCCTGAATATCCCATTCCACTCTAAAGTTTGATTGTTTATTACATGTATATTAAATACAGTCTGTCATTTGAACTATCAGGGAGAATAGGTCAGCTGGTAAATATTTAGCAAGTGTATTTTCTTATATTTTTTTGAACACATTGGAGTTAGAATTTAGGCTGTCACATAACAGACATGTCTCAGAGGTCAGCATTTTAGTGAATATTTGAGAATACTTCTTGAGTAACCCATGTGTTTACTTGGTGAGATAGACCTTGCTGTACTCCCTGAGTTAGCCAGGAAATATATCTGTTCACCACATGTAAAAATACTTATTGTATATCTATTAGGCAGTTAATTCTTTCTTGCCCAAATTATTCAGCTTGTATTCAGTAGGTTTGTTGGCTACCCACTGTGTGTCTCACCTTGTGTTTGTGAGCGGTGCTTATGTAACCTTTGCTTTTGTGGAATTAATACTAGAGCTTCATTAGATTTTGTAGTATATATTTGGTTAACAGGGATGAGTCATGATTATACTTAAAACTTGTAGACATCATTCTAATTTAATATAAAAATTCCTTTCAGTACTTACTGACCATGAGTATTTGAAGAAGACACCATTATGTGCCGTTCTAAAACAAAAAGCTCCCCAGCAATACCGAATCCGAGCAAAACTAAGATCATATAAGCCCAAAAGACCTTTTCAGTCTGTTAAACTTTATTGTCCTAAATGTCATTCACTGTAAGTATTTTTCAAAGTAAAACGGAAGTTTTCTTTTCATATTACAGTATTGTGTATATACCTACATATATAAAGTTTTAAGTCCTAATAATGAATAAATTGTGACATGTGTATAATAATTTGGAAGAATGGTAACATTTTAAAAGTATTAAATTCTTAGTAAATCTTAATAATAAAAAATAAATTCATTCTTAGTAATAAATAAAAACAGTATTGT
>PVJX010036554.1:0-17521 GCA_004027295.1 Dolichotis patagonum
ACTCACATGTGTAAATACTGTATAGTCTCCCTAGTATGAGAGTTGATAAGAATATATAAGATTTTATGGCAAACATGCATCCCCATCTCATAGCTTTGAAGCCTTTCAATGTTTTCAATCATCAGTTGGAATGGTTTTATTCTGTTTTGTTTGACTATATCATGCATGATGATATGAACAGCTGTTTTGAAGAAAACAAAACATTATAACAGCTATTGCTGATTTAATATTGTCCTTCTAAGAAGTCCTGCCATGATTCTTTTCTACTACCATTGGTTCTATCGCATTATTTCTTATTGGGATTTGAATATGTGTGATCGTTTAAACAAAATTTTTTATTGAAAATGAGATATTATCGTACCCATTGATCATTTTCTGTTATTCGGTTCAGAAAGCCCTGTAATTCTTTCACTCTTTGAATGGTTTTATACTATTGTGTTATGTTTGATATCATTGTATTTGAAACTATGGTCAACTATAGCAGAGAAAGAGACATCGTGATAGCTACTGTTAATGTCTAGTTGTGTTAATGTAAAGTACTGTGCTGCCTATGTTGTCCTGTTCTGATCTGCACTGTTCTGCTCTCTTTTATTTTATTCTCTTTAAAATAAAATTTTAAAAAAATTCCCTTGGAGTGAAGTATTTCAAGCTCTAAAAGAAAACAATTTTCAAACCATACTGATGTACCTACCAAAACCGCCTTTCAAATTTAATGGAGAAATAAGACACTTCCATGACAAGAACAAATAAGAAATCCATATCCACCAAGCCAACCTTAGAAAGAGTGCTGAAGGACATCCTAGATAGAGATAAAAATAACCACAATCTCCAGAACAACAACAGAAGAAATCGACAGACGGGACAAGAAAGTAAACAAGGGAGAAAAGCATGAATCTAACAATAGTAACACAACATGCCAAAGTCAGGACAGTACATATCAGTGATATCCCATTAATGTAAATGGGATAATTTAACATATAAAAAGAAACAGGTTGATGGCATGGATCAAACAACAGGATCCCACAATATGCTGTATACAAGAAACTCATCTGACACAAAATGAAACTCATAGATTAAAAGTCAAAGGATGGAAAACTGTATTCCATGGAACAGGAACCCAGAAAACATCAGTGGTGACAATTCTATGTGCATACAGTGTGAAGGTCAAGCCTAACATTTTTAAAACAAAGAAGGTCACTACATGCTCATACGTGGAAAAATTCAAGATGAAGAACTAACAATTATAATTATATATGCACCAAACACATGAGCAACCAGCTATATAAGACAGATTCTAAAGGACATGAAAAACCAAATACTCAAGAACACAATTATCATAGTAACCTTAACAGCACACTGTCACAAAGAAATAGATCAACTAGACAAAAAATCAGCAAAGAATTAATAGAACTGAATCATATGTGTGAGCAATTGCACTTTTTAGATGTTTCCAGAGTGTTGCACCCAAACAAATCAGAATACATGTTTTTCTTAGCTGCCCAAGGGACATTCTCCAAAATAGACCTTGTGTTATCCAATAAAACATTCTTAAGTAAATGCATATGTATTGAGACTGTTCAATGCACACTATCTGACCATATTGCACTGAAACTGGAAGTAAATGCAAAACTAGCATAAATACATGTAAATTAAATATTTTTATTTTTATTTTAAAGAGAATAAGACAAAAGAGGGCAGAACAAAGCAGTTCAGAACAGAACAACATAAGCAACACAACAATTTACAATAAGACAACCAGACATTAACAGTAGCTATCAAAATATATCTTTCTCTACTATAGTTGAGTATAGTTTCAAATACAATAATATCAAACATAACACAATAGTATGAAACCATTCAAGATAATGAAAGTATTACAGGACATTCTGAACTGAAAAACTATGATCAATGGCTACTATAATATCTCCAAAAAGCTTTTGAGCAAACACTGAGACACAGATAAAATTAAAGAAGAAATAAAGCAATACCAACAATACAAAGACAATTTGGAAACAACGTATTATAATCTGTGGGATGCAATGAAAGCAGTCTTAAGCAGAAAAAATATTCAATAAACTGTCATATCAATAAAACAGAATGAGTACAAATAAACAATCTAATGGTTCCCCTCAAGCTTCTAGGAAAAGAAAAGCAAGTTAAACCTAAAGCTGATAAAAGAGAGAAAATTGTAAATATTAGAGCGGAAATAAATACAATTGAAACTAAAATAAACAATACAAAGAGTTAATGAATCAAAGTGTGGTTTTTTTAGTGAATAAACAAAATTGACAAACCTCTAGACAACTTTATCAAGATAAAGAAAGAAAAAATAAAGACTGAAAACATGGAAATTATTACAGATCCTATGGAAATTCAAAATATGAATAACTACTTTGAAAATCTCTACTCACATAGAAAGGAAAATATGGAGGAAATGGAAATATTTCTAGAAACATATGAAAAACCAAAATTCATCCAAGTAGATATAGTAATTTTGAAAAACCCAATATTACCTTTTGACATTGAAAATGCAATAAAAACTTACTAACAAAGTAAAGCCCAGGTCATGATGGATTCTCTGGTGAATTCTACAAGAAATTTAAAGAAGACTTGCTGCCAATACTCCTTAAAAACTTCAATGCAATTGAAAAGAAAGCAATCTCTCCTACATCATTCCTGGAAGCACGTATTACTCTCATACCAAAACCAGAGAAAAACCCAACCAAAAAGGAAACCTATAGGGCAAACTCACTGATGAACATAGACACAAAGATTAACAATAAAATACTGGAAATTGAAGGCAACAAATTATCAAGAAAATTATACAACATGACCAAGTGGGGTTCATTCCAGGAATTCAGGGATTGTTTAACATACTCAAATCAATAAATGTAATACACCACATCAACAGACCCAAAAACAAAAACCACATGGTCATCTCAATAGATGCAGAAAAAGCTTTCAATGAGGTCCAACACATGTTCATGATAAAAACACTTCAGAAATTTGGAATAAACGGTGTCTACCTCATCCTTATAAAGGCTATCTATGACAAACCGACAACCTACATTATACCAAATCGACAAAAACTGAAAGTTTTCACTTTAAAATCAGGAACAAGACAAGGATGTTCACTATCAGCACTCCTTTTCAATACAGTTCTGGAAACAGTAGACAGGGCAATCAGAAAGATAGAAATAAAAAGAATAAAGGTAAGAAAGGAAGAAGTTAAATTATCACTATTTGCATATGATATGATACTCTATATAGAAGACCCAAAAAACTCCATCAAAAGACTACTAGAGGTAATAAACAAACTCAGCAGTGTACCTGGATACAAAGTCAATGCTCAAAACTCAATAGCATTCCTATACACAACAAGAAACTCACTGGGAGAGAAATTATGTAAATATTGCCCTCAAAATAACATCTAAAAAATGAAATACTTAGAAATCAAACCAACTAAGAATGTAAAAGACCTATATACAGAAAATTATACTATGCTTAAAATGGAGATTGGAGAGGATATTAGAAAATGGAAGGATGTTCCATGCTCTTGGCTAGCAAGAGCCAACATTGTGAAAATGGCCATACTCACAGAAATGTTATACAGATTTAACACAGTAGTAATCAAAATACCATTGGCATACCTCCCATATCGAGAGAAACCACTAATAAAATTCATTTGGAAACAGAAGAAACCTAGAATAGCAAAGGCAATTCTAGGCAATAAAGGTGAAGGCAGGAGGCATCTCAATTCTTGACTTGAAACTGTACTACAAAGGCACGGTGATAAAATCAACATGGTACTGTCAAAGAAATAGACCTGAGGATCAATGGAACCAATAAGAAGATACAAATATAGGTACAAAGACACTCAACCAACTGATATTTGACAAATGGGCTAAACATGTTCACTGGAGGAAGGATAGCCTCTTTAATAAATGGTGTTGGAAAAAATGGCTCTCCACATGCAGAAGACTGAAACTAGATCCATGCCTATCGCCATGCACAAAACTAATGTCTAAATGGATAAAAAGCCTAAATATTAAAACAGAAACACTAAATCTACTAGAAGATAAAGTAGGTAGAAATCTTGGAGACATAGGTGTAGGCAGAGAATTCATGAACAAAACACAAATTGCACAGGAAACACTTCTGAGAATCAACAACTGGGATCTCATATTATTGAAAAGTTTCTGCCCTTCAAAAGTAATCACCATAAGTGTGAAAAGAAAACACACAGAATGGGAAAGAATTTTAATCAGCAACCCCTCAGACAAAGGACTTATATCAAGAACATATAAAGAATTGTAAAATATCAACCCCCCCAAAATTCAAAGACCCTCTCCAAAAATGGGCAGCTGAGATGAACACACAGTTCTCAGATGAAGATATACAAATGGCAAACAAATACATGAAGAAATGTTCACCATCACTGCTCATTTGAGAAATGCAAATTAAAACAACATTGAGATATCATCTCACACCTGAAAGAATAGCTGCCATCAAGAAATCAACTGATACCAAATGTTGGGGAGGTTGTGGGGAAAAAGGAACACTGTTCCACTGTTGGTGGGAGTGTACACTGGTGCAACCACTATGGAAATCAGTGTGGAGAATTCTCAGAAGACTAGCACTGGAAGCTCCATTCAACCCAGCTATTCCCCTCCTGGATATTTTCCCAGAGAAACTGAAAAGTTCATATCTCAGTGATATATGTGCACTCATGTTCATAGCAGCACAATTTGTAATAGCTAAATCTTGGAAACAACCAAGATGCCCATCAACTGCAGAGTGGATGAAAAAGATGTGGTATTTTTGTACAATGCAATATTACTCAGCTATAAAAAGAATGATCTTGAGGCATTCATAAGGAAATGGAGACAATTTGAGACTATCCTCATTAGTGAAATAAATAAGAATCTTATTTATAAATATCACATTATGTCTCTAGTGTAAAAAGCAATAAGAACTGTAGGAGTAATAAAACCCAAAATGTGTAATTGCTACTGTAAAAGAGATGAAAAGAAAGTTCTCTAAAGGATATAACTGCATGTGTGCTTCAGTGTGTAAGATAGATGTCCATATTACTGTTTTTGTAGAATGTTGAGCAGAACCATTAACAGTCTCATTGTTTGAATGTGTACTTTGTATGTTTAAACTTTGTAACTTGAACAAATATTTCCAATAATAACAGTATGTAAGTTATCAAATGGCGATTTCTTAGCATTTTTGTTTTTGCTTTTGCTTTTGTTTTTTGTGATTGTGGTTGTTGTTCTTTTTTTCTTTTTTTTTTCTTTCCCCTTTGGAATTCTGTATTATTGCTACCCTCTTTCTGTTTTGTTTCATTTTTTTCTTTCTTCTTCTCTTTAAATAAAAGAATTTTTTAAAAAAGTAATGTGCTGGGTGTGAAGCTGATCTTGGCTTCTGGATATGGATGCTGGGACTGTTCTTCTGATGGTGGAGTGCTTTAGAGTCCAATTGTTGGTTCCTAGCTCTCCTATAAGATGCTTGTGCACTGCTAGTCTTGCTGATTATTCTATTCTCCAAAGGCATGTGTGCTCCTGTGCACCCAGGGCCCTGCTACTGTCCTCAGTCTTGGGGTTCTGGTCAGCCCATCCAGCAAAGGCAGGTGCCCTTACACTCTCCAGGTCCCACTGACCCAACAGCAATTGGGGGCACAGTCCATGGACTCAGACTCTTCTGGCAGGCCCACTACCCCAAGGACAATTGAGAAAGTGCAGAGTGCAGATGCACAGTCTTCTTGCAGGCCCCACTGTCCCAGCACATATCACTAACTCAGACCACATAGTTGGATTTATAAATACATGTAACCATTGAACAAGGCATTGTCTAGAATTTATGTTATGCAAATACTCATAAAACTTTGCAATCATTATCACACACTTACATTTTTATTACACAAAAGTAAATGAAGAAAAGCAAGATGAAGTGAAAGCTAAAGCAACAAAGAACTAGGAAATCAGTCAAACTGCTTAATAGTTGAATATATGAAGAAGTTTGAATAGATAACACTGAAAGATTTATGTATCAAAACTAAGCAAAGTGATAGTACACAAAAGGCAGAAAACCTGATTTTATAATGAAAATACTGCAGCATCATGAACTATGAGGCCCCTGCTCCAGAACAGACTCTCAAATCAATGATAAAGTGAACTTATGGGTAATTGTAGTTTATTTTTACCTTTTGGATGCTCAAAATTTTATTTTTAGAACATGTATTTATCTTTAATGAATAAAAGTTAAATATAATACGTTTTCACTATGTAACAAAACCATATGTATTTTCATTCACATTAATGTATTTTCTTTCAGTTGACCACAAAACAGCAGCAAAATCACTTAATAACACTAACAAGGAAAAATGTTGTTTTTACATTCAAATGTATTCTACAATTTAGCCACAAGATGGAAGTAGAATGACATAACTAAAGTACTAAGGAAAAGCATTAGTTTACATTTATATGCTTTAATTTCACCACAAGATGACAGCAGGCAAGCATAACTACTTTAGTAACAAAGTGTTTATATTTAAATGCATTCTTCAGTTTAGCTGCAAGATGGTGTAGAAGCACAAAACTATGTCAGTAAGGAAAAGTATTATCAATTTACATTGAAATGGTTTCTTCAATTTAACTACATGGCAGCAAAGGCATATAAAATACAGTAGTAAGTAACAGCATTTACATTCAAATGCATTCTTCTATTTTGCCACATGATGGTGGCAAAAGCACATAACTACAGCACTAAGGAAAGCATTTATCAGTTAACATTCAAAAGCATTCTTCAGTTTAGCCACAAAATGGCCACAAAGGCACATCAAATAGCGTAGTAGATAAAAGCATTGTCCACATTCAAATGCATTCTTTCATTTCTCCATAACATGGAAGTGAAAGAACATAATTATATTCAAATACATTCTACAATTTAGGCTCAAGGCATCAGAAAAGTCATATAAAACAGTAGCAGCACAATGAGGCCATAACTGTAGTTTATTAGTCCACATCCAAAAGTAGTCTTCCATTAGTTCACAGTGTGACAGAAAAAGCACATCACACACAAGGTCTCACAAACTATTTAAAGACTGGTCTCAAACTGAACTCCACTGTTAATGGTGCAGTTGACTTTTCACATGTTATTTGCACAAATGATTCATGAAATTGTTATTGCTTCTGATAAAATAAATGTATAGTTAATGCAAACTCTGTGGGAAATAAACCCAAGTTACTTCCTGTAGTAATAATCAGTGGACAATGTGAACAATCTCCCATTAATCTGCATGCTGGTAGGTATGTATTGGAAAGGAGAAGCCACACATTTATTAATCAAGTGGTGCTCTGCTTACCATGTTTTCAAATCTACACATTGAAATCTGTGGTCTTTTCCCTAGCTACTGTTATTCTGATGAATTTTCAATTTTTCAAAGTGTTTATATTGAAATTTATTTAAATGTTTTCATTTGATTTAAAATCAGTCATTTAGGTAGTTTGCCTCAAATTAGCATAAGATTTCCCATGTGCAAAGCATTCTGAGAAAAGTAGTACTATAACCTGATAAATCATTTTCCAACATCGATCATATTAATGCTTTACCATCTATGCTTCCAATATTTTTGACTGCATGGTCCAAGATATTGAACACAGGGCCTTTGTAAACAACAACAACCTCTGCCTTGCATTTTAATTTTGAGAAAGTTCTTCATTAAATCTCAAAGTTTTATTGGCTGGAATGGAATTTGTGATCTTCCTATCTTAATTATCTATGTGGCTGGAATAAAATGTATTTAATCTGTAATTTCTGTGCATCCTTTTCATCTTGGAGCTCAGACTTTAACTCCAAACATGGTATTGTTCTGCTTTTAAAAATTCTACTCAAAATACAATGACAAGTCAATTTCTTTATTCCACTGAACATTTTGGCAGACTCATCCATATTAGTAGACACATCACTAATTTTAATAATGTAAACCCTTAAAGGGGAAAATAATATTTCAGGGAAAAAGAGGAATAAGAAAAAGTAAGGGTAAAGGAAAATATTTAAAATTTTATAAAGACACTTATAATAGCTAAGATGATTGTTGTACAAATTCTCTAAGTTCTTGGAACAAAATAGTTAACATTAATAGGATTGGAACAATTGTGCATATTATTCTATGGTGATCTGAGGAACTTTTAAGGTCATTATATAACACAAGAAAGCAATGTAAGAGAAATAAATTTCAAAGCAAGACAATCAGAGATCTTCACTATCTATTCTATTCTCTTGTTTTCTTCCAAATGGTTGTACCTATCTTCACATACAGAGAATTCACATGAAACAACATAGTATGGAACTGATCTGAACAGGATGAGGAAGGTGTTTTAGGTCTTAAGACCAGACAATAGGGAAGCCAAAAATGGCTGTCATAGTGTCTCTCATTCTCTTCAAACAGCTGTCCATACCTTCATGTATGTTGAAATTAAATAAAACAAAACAGGCTAAAATCACTCTGACCAAAGAATGATAGTATTGCTGGATTTCATATCATGGTTCGCCCGAATCAGTTCTGGGTACTGTAGTGTCTCTTTTCCTTTAAAGTAGTTGCTCATTTCATCATGTATTATATAATTGTTTCTCATAAACTGTTTATAAGTTCTACACATGTATGAGGCTCACATGTATATCTATCCTTTTTATATTAGAGGGCAAAACAAAACAAAGCAAGACAAAACAAAACAAATTCCTAGAAAAACATGAATGAGAAAAGTCATATAAGACTGCAATTAAAGGTGATCTACAATGGTTGCTATGATGTCTCAGCAGTAAATAACAATGTTAATAAAAACAAAACTTTGTAGACATTATAAGACTTCAAAAACAAGTAATAATTAAAACAGTGTGGGTATCCTAGTGAATCTTGTCATCTTCAGTGTAGTTGCCACTACTCTTAGACTTGATACTATCAATCATAACAGATTCAAATAAAATCAGTCAATACAAAACAGCAATCTAACAAACAAGATTCAAATAAGATCAGTCATAATTAGACAGTGTAACTTATAAAGGGCTTCAGATTCACTTAATAGGCAATTAAGGGTGATTACCATAATATATCCTGCTGTTTTGGGGATACTGTCAATGCCCTCAAGTCTAGTTTAAGTAGACAAACTGGAACAGAATATAATCCATCTCAACAGAATGGTGAGAATAATGTAGATTTCAAATCCTGTTACACTATTAACAATATCCTCTGCCTTCTTTTTTTAGACTATTCCTCCCCTTTCACTCCCACAAGGTGCACTGCACATTTTGGGTCCCACTAACTCCCTCAGTATTTAGCTTTGGGGGAACACCTGCTATTTATCCTAACTGGTTCTGAACCTTCTGAATCCTGGGCTTGATCTTGAGTTGTATCCCTTTACCTATAAAAGCCTGAAGGTTTTACTTCTTTATAGCTGAGTAGTTCTCTACTACACAAAAGTATCATGTCCTTTCAATCTATCTGCAGGTGCTGTTCAAGTTGTCACTATTTCTCTCTGGTTCCCTGTCACATAAAGCATTGTATTCTCATATTTGACTTTCTATCCATAAGCCCTCTTTCAGGTTAATTATGTTGCCATTACAGAGCATATCAATGGACCGTATCTCCTGATCTACTATGCTTGTGTTTCGTTTTGTTAGTATATCAAGGCCATCTGTGTTAGAGATTACAGCAACCTTCTTTGCCTCCTTTCCGCTATTCTATTTTTCTGCCAATGGATGTCTATTTTCCTCTTTCATTCCACTGTCTGCCTCATTCATTGAGGCCTCTCTGCCACTGTTCTGGAAATCCTGATTTTTTTTTCTTTCTATAGAATGTCCTTCAGTATTTTTTGTAGGGTTGGATTGGTGGTCACAAATTCCCACAGTTGCTCTTTGTCATGGAAGCATCTTGTTTCACCATTAATTTCTAGAGCCAGTTTTGCAGGCTACATCAATCTGGGCTGGAAGTTATTTTCTTTCAGGGTTGGATTACTTCACTCCAAGCTCTTCTTGATTCGATGGTCTGTGTCGAGGAGTCTGCCATGATTTTGATGGGTTTTCTTTATAGGTGACCAGTTTCTTTTTTCTGATGGCTTTTAATATTCTGTTCTTACATTAAATTTCTGGGATCTTGATTATTATGTGTCTGGGGGTAGCTCTGTATTTGTTGTAGGTGGATGAAGTTCTGTATGCTTCATACATCTGCATATCATTTTCTTTCTTTATGCTTGGGAATTTTTCCTTAATTATTTCTGTGAATAGCCTTTGTAGTTCCTTTGTTTTGACTCCTTCTTCATTCACATGTTTTATTCTTAGGTTATAGATCCTTCTGTCATCTTCTAGCCTTTGTATTGTTACTTCCTGTTTCCTTGTTATTTGTAAAAGATCTTTCCTTTCATGTTCACACATTGCAAAATTGTCTTCAAGTTTTCATAGTCTATCCTTAGTTTATTTCAAGCAATTTTGCCAGCTTTCAATGGAGTTTTTAATTTGCTGGTAATCTCTTTCAATCTGCTTCATGTATTCTAGGTTTTCTTTGTATTTTTCATCAAACATTTCTCCCCTTGTTTTGTGCTCCTCCATTATTCCATCTGTGTCTTCTTGAGGCGTGCTTAGCATTCCTTTTATTAATCTACTTATATCTTGCTTAAATTGGATTAATATTTCAGTTTTGAGCTCATCTAGGAGATCCCAAAGATAACTCTTTATGTCTGCTGATGCTGTGTTTGATGTTGCATGTTTGCTGTCTTCAATCTCTCTTGTATTTACCTCTCCCAGATCAATATTCTTGGGGTTGGGGGCTAGGAGCTTTTTGTTTTTTATGTATTTATTTTGTCATGTTTTAGTACCTTCTATAAAACTGTACAGTGGAGTTCCTAGCCCCTTTCCCTGTTGGTTACAGCTCCTCTGCAGTGTGATGGTTAGGGGTTTCTGTCCTCTCCAGTCTGCTGTCAGTCACTGAGGTGTAGTCAAGGCCAGTGTACACTGGCCCCTCCCTGCCAGGCCAGCCAACCTTTGAGGGCCTTCATTGCATCACTGCATGCTGTACATAGGGAATTGGTTTGGGATGACTTATTGGGTCCTGGTTAGGGGTGTGACCCAGGCCAAGCAGATCCCACCAATCTGCTCTAGGAGTGGAGCAACCAGCTGAAGTCATTGCCTTTCCCATGTTGGGCCTAATCTGCCCAACTCCAACATGTCATCCAGTTGGTTGCCCCTTACTCATTTGAGGGTCTTATTCCCAGCACTCACTGTGGGTTAAATCAGGTCCCTCTTTGGCTCTGTTCTCTGTTGGGCTCCCCAACCTCCAACTTCAGTGCATCTGCGAGGCTGCTGTACGAGTTCATGACGGCTCTGTGCGAGTTGAGTGCTGGGCGGCTCAGCTCCACACATGGGGCCACTCAAGCCAGGCAAGGGTTCCAGCACTCAGGCAAGACTTGGTCACACGAATTCAGGCAGCTCATCAAGAGCACCATAACCACTGATCTTAGCTTCTCTAATGGTAGCTCTGGAACTTAATAATTGAGATCTTTTCTCTTCAGTTTCTTCCTGGGTTGAGAGAATCCATCTCCCCTGTTTAATTTCAACATACATGAAGGTTTGAACAGCTATTTTGAAGAGAATGAGAGGCATTAAGGCAACCATTGTTGACTTCTTTATTGCCTGGTTTTGAAGATCTAAAATGCCTTCATCATCCTGTTCTATACTATTTTGTTTTGTATAAATTCTTTGTGTGTGAAGATATAAACAACTATTTAGAAGAAAACAAGAGACAATATGATAGACTGTAAAGATCTCCAGTTGTCTTGCTTTGAAATCTGTGTCTCTTATATTGTTTTATTATGATTTTCTTTGTTCTGTTTTATTATGTTTAATTTTACTCTCTTTACAATAAAATTTTAGGACTGTTGAAAAGATGGTAGACCGGTAGGTAACAGGAGAGGGACCCTCTCTGAGAGAGACAGCTCAAATGCCAGAATAAAACACCCTGGAAAGACCCAAACAGAGAGATATGGACTCTCACATCCCAGGGAGAAACTAAAGTTCAAAAAACCACTCCAATACGAGGTCCTGAGGCTAATATTAATGAAGCTAAGATCAGCATGCATGGAATTCTCTTTGAGCTGCCTGAGTTCCTGCCCAAACTGAACAAGTGATAAACGCTGAAGCAACTGGCTTGAGCGGCCGAAGCATGAGCTGAACAGCCCTGCGTGCGGCTCACCCAGACTGGCACTGCACTCAACCTAACCAGAGGCACAGTGAACTCACCCTGCAGCCTTGCTGAAGTCCGAGTTTGGGGAGCCCAGCTGTTCTCAGTGACCAGCATCAACACTCAGTGAGTGATGGGAATAAGACCCTCCCAAGGGAGAGGAGAAACCGACTGGATGACATGTTGGATTTGTGCAGGAGAGCCCTAACTCCATAAGGAAGTGGCTTCAGATGGTTGCTCCCCTTGCCAAGAGGATTGGTAGAATCTGCTTGGACTAGGCCATGCCCCTGGCTGGGACCCAGTGAGTCACTACAAATTAATTAGCTGAAATCGGCACACACTGACACAGTGAAAGCCTGCAAAGGTTGACTGGCCCAGAGGGAAGGAGCTAGTGCACACTGCCCGTGGGTGAACTCTAGTATCTGATAGCCTATTAAAGAGGGCTAAAGCTCCTAGCCTGCGCCCTCTAGAGGAGCCTAAACCAACAAGAAAAGGGTCTGGGAATTACACTGTACACTTGCATGGAAGGAACCAAAAACATGATGAAAGGGAGAAATAAGAAAAATGCCCCAGCCCAAAACCCTGAGAACACTGATCCAGGAGGGGTAAATACAAAAGTGATTGAGGGCAGCAAAAATGCAAAATCAAACACAGCATTAGCGGACATAAAGAGATATCTTCAGGACCTCGTAAATGGGACCAAAACTGAAATATTATTTCAAATTAAACAAGAGATAAGTATATTAATAAAAGAAAGGCTGGGCACCTCTCAAGAAGACACAGACAGTGGAATGGAGGAACACAAAAGGACAGAAAAATTTAATGAAGAATACAGAAAAAAAAACCTAGTATTCATGAAGCAGATTCAAAGAGATTATCAGGAAACTAAAAACTCCATAGAAAGCTGGCAAAACTGCTTGAAAGAAACCAAATATAGGTTATCAAAAATTGAACACAGGCTTGCAATGTGGGGTCATGAAAGGGAAGATCTCTTAAAAATAACAAGTAAGCAGGCAGTAAAGATACAAAGACTGGAAGACGATGAGTGGATCTATAACTTAACAATAAAGTATGTGAATGAAGAAGAAGGAATCAAAACAGAGGAACTACAAAGGCTATTCACAGAAATTGTTAAGGAAAATTTCCCAAGCATAGAAAAAATAAATGATATGCAGAGGTATGAAGCATACAGAACTCCAGCCAACTACAACCCAAACAGAGCTACACCCAGACACATAATAATCAAGATCCCAGAAATTCAATATAAGAACAGAATATTAAAAGCCATCAGAGAAAAGCAACAGATCACCTATAATGGAAAACCCATCAAAATCATGGCAGATTTCTCAACACAGACCATCAGGTCCAGAAGAGCTTGGAGTGAAATAATTCAAGCGCTGAAGGAGAAAAACCTCCAGCACAGATTGATGTATCCTGCAAAAATCTCTCTAGAAATTAATGGAGAAACAAGATGCTTATATGACAAAGAGGAACTAGGAGAATTTGTGACCACCAGTCCAACCCTACCAAAAATACTGAAGGACATACTAGGGAGAGAGAACAAGAATATGCGTATTTCAGGAACAGTGGCAGAGAGGCCTCAGTGAATGAGGCAGAATGTGGAGTGCAAGAGAAAAATAGAGTATCAATGTCAGAAAAATAGAATAGCAGAAATGAGGCAGAGAATATTCGCTTTAATATCTTGTATAGAGGGCCTCAAAATACTAACAGAGAGAAACACAGGCAGAGTAGATCAGGAGATAGGGTCCATTGAGATACTCTATATAGGGAGGTAGTGGGATCCAAAATAAGCAGTGCACCCCATGGGAGTGAAAGGGGAGGAACTGTCTAAAAAAGGGAGGCAGAGGATATTGTAAATTGGGTAACAAGATTTAAAATTTACATTATTCTCACCACTCTACTTGGATGCATTATGTGTTGTTCCAGTTTGTCTACTTACACTAGACTTGAGGACATGGTCAGCTATCCCAAAAATAAGAGGACATATTATTGTAATCATCCCTAATTTCCTATCAACTTAATCTGAAGCCCTTTATAACTTATACTGTCTTATTATGACTGATCTTATTTGAATCTGGTTTGTTAGATTGCTACTTTGTATTGACTGATTTTATTTAAATCTGTTATGATTGATAGCATCAAGTCTAAGTGTATAGGCAACTACACTGAAGATGACAAGATTCACTAAGATTCCCACTCTGGTTTGATTATTACTTGCTTTTGAAGTCTTATAATGTCTCCAATGCTTCATTTTTATTAATGATGTCATTCACATCTGAGACATCATGTTAACCATTGTAGATCACCTTGTATTGTTGTTTTATGTGACTTTTTTGCCTCATGCTTTTCTAAGAATTGTTTTGTTTTATCTTGCTTTGTTTTGTTTTTCCCTCTAATACAGAAATGATAGATATACATGTAGAGACTCATGCATGTGTAGAACTTACAAACAGTTTACCAGATCCAACTATATAACACATGTTGAAATGAACAACTACTTTGAAGAAAGAGAGACACTACAATACCCAGTGCTGATTCCATAATGTCATGATATGAAGTTCAGCAAAACTATCACTTTTTGTTCAAAGTGATTTTAGCTTGCTTTGCCTTGTTTAAGTTCAACACACATTAAGGTATTGTCAGCTGTTTTGAGGAGAATGTGAGACACTATGACAGCCATTCTTGGCTTCCCTAATCTCTGGTCTTGAAGACCTGACATGCCCTCCTTGTCCTGCTCAGATCAATTCCATACTAGGTTGTTTCATGTGAATTCCCTGGATGTGATAATATGGACAACTATTTGGAAGAAAACAAGAGTCAATATGATAGAGAGTGAATACCTCCGACTGTCTAGTTTTGAAATCTATGTCTCTTACATTGCTTTCTTGTGATCCACTTTGCTCTGTTTTGTGGTGTTTAATTTCACCCTTTTGATATAATTGCATGTATATTTGAGTGGGTAAGATGGATGACCATATTGCTGTTTTTGTCAGATCGTGGAGCAGAACTGTTAACAGTCTCACTGTTTGAATGTCTACTTTGCATGTTTTAGCTTTGTAATTTGAACAACTATTTCCAAGAATTCAGTATGTAATTTGTCATGTAATAGTTTCTTAGGTTATTTTGTTGTTGTACTTTTCTTTTCTTTGGAATTCTGTATTGTTGCTACCCTTTATTCTGTTTTGTTTTGTAGTTTGTCTTTAAATAAAATTAAAAAAAATTTTAAAAATCAAAAAACTTAAAAATATAAATCTTAATTTATAAATTTAATATAATTACAGCACAATTTGTTGACAAACAAGCTACTTTGAATCATTGGGAATCAGGGGGTCCTACCTTAATAATAGCTACAAAGGCTCTGTTGCATACAGAGACCTTATACCCAAAAACCTATTTTACGTCCTTCAACTCCCTAATTCGCTCTCTCTGCTTTTTTGGATCATCTCTCCCTCTTTCATTCCATGTTTTGTTTTGTTTGGTTTGCTTTTGAGATAGGGTATCCCTATGTAGTTCAGGCTGGCCTTGAAATCACAACAATCATCCAGCCTCAGCCTCCTGACTACTCAGATTACAGGTGTGTACCACCACATATGACTCAGGTTATGTTTGTAAAGAAACAAGACTATATTAGGTGTGTGCTTTGGCAATCCACTGTTAGAAAAATTCCTCCTAATACTTCCCTTAATTTTTTTCAGTATAATTTTTGTATGCCACATAATATTCCATGGTGGAGATATACAATGGTTGACTGAATACATTTTCTACGTGTATGTTTCAGATAGTGTTTTTTCCCAGAAATAATGACCTTGGGTGTGCTTTGCACTAGAATCTCTGTACACATCTCTGTTCATTTGCTTGGAATAAATTCTTCATCATGGAAATCCTGCAAGCCTTGGACTCCACTGGGATTTGGAATTTTAAAAAAACCTTATTTTTTTATCTTTGTTTTTTATTTTAAAGAGAATAAAACAAACAGACAATAGCAAAGCAAATCAGAATAGAAAAATGCAAGCAACACAAGACTTCAAAACAAGACAACAGGAAATCAAAAGTGACTACCATAATGTCTCTTGTTTTCTTTATTTTTTTTTATTTGAAAGAGAATAAAACAAAAGGGGGCAGGACAGAGCAGATCAGAACAGGACAACATAGGCGACACAGTACTTTACATTAAGACAACTGTACATCAACAGTAGCTAACACCATATCTCTTACTCTGGTATAGTTGAGCATAGTTTCAAATACAATAATATCAAACATAACACAATAGTATAAAGCCATGCATAGAGTGAAAGAATTACGGGGCTTTCTGAACCAAATAACAGAAAATGATCAATGAGTACGATAATATCTCATTTTTGATTAAAAAAATTTTGTTTAAACTATCACACATATTCAAATTCCAATAAGACACAATGAGATAGATAGAACCAACGGTAGTAGAACAAAAAAAGCAAGGTAGGACTTTTAAGAAGGATGATATTAAATCAACAATAGCTGTCATAATGTTTTGTTTTCTTCAAAACAGCTGTTCATATCATCACGCATGATATAGTCAAACAAAACAGGATAAAACCATTCCGACTGATGATTGAAAACTTTGAAAGACTTCAAAGCTATGAGATGGGGACTCATGCTTACCATAAAGTCTTCTGTACTCTTATCAACTCTCATATTAGGGAGACTATATGGTATTTACCCTTGTGAGTTTGGTTTATTTCGCTTAGGAGAATGGTCTCAAGTCATGTACATTTATTTATAAATATCTCGATGTGATCATTCTTTATAGCTGAGTAGTACTCCATTGTATAAAAATGCCACAACTTTTTTATCCATTCCCCAGTTCATGGGCACTTAGGTTGCTTCCAATATCTGGCTATTACAAATTGTGCTGCTATAAACATGGGTGCACATAAATCACTGTGGTACGATGTTTTCAGTTCTTCTGGAAATATGCCTAGAAGTGGAATAGCTGGGTCAAATGGGACTTCCATACCGAGCTTTTTGAGGAATCTCCAGACTGACCTCCACAGTGGTTGCACCAGTCTACACTCCCACCAACAGTTCAGAAGAGTTCCTTTTTCCCCACAGCCTCTCCAGCACTTGTTGTTGGTAGTGTTTTCTATCTTGGCCATTCTTTCTGGAGTGAGATGGAATCTAAGTGTGGTTTTAATTTGCATTTCTCTCATGACTAATGATGATGAACATTTTTTCATGTATTTATTTGCCATTCGTATTTCTTCATCTGAGAACTGTGTATTCATT